>JADRCD010178671.1:0-10000 GCA_019843815.1 Montemys delectorum
ACATACACAGTCATATACATATACATACACATACACAGTCATATACACATACATACACATACACAGTCATATACATATACATGTATATATTTAAAATTCCTTTGCCTGTGGATGTCATCTTCTGATCTCTGCTTTCATCTTGCTTTGAGTTTTCCAATGTGTTCATCTCCAAACTTGAATTTCTTTTTTCTTATATGGACACTAGTTTATATCAGGGCCTATACCCATGATCACATCCTCATCAACATCATTTGCAAAACCTATTTCCAAGTAAGTAACATTCTGAAATACTAAGGGTAAGAACTTTACTGATACATTTATTATCTGCCACAGACGATTCAAGGCACTTCTGGTGGTGTGTGTAAACCACATTTGGTGAGCAAAAGTATAATCATTCATCCTCAGCACACAGAGGAGATACTGAGTCCTTAAGTAATATGTGCACCTTCTTACAGGTTGAAAGGTATTTAAAAGTTTGGAAGGAATAGAAAAAAAACTCACCTTACTAAAAAACCTTGTGTGGTAATCATATCCTCTTTTGACTCTATTTTTTTCACAATGAAATTAAAGTACAACTTTACTCGCTCAGGATGAAAGTGGAGTGTGGTAAGGATGTTTCTGTAAGCAGCCATGCATAAAGAAAAAGAAATTTAAAGAGAGAAGGAAGTAAGGAGGAAGAGTAAGAGAAAATTGATTCAAAGAAGGGAAAACACTTGGCACTAGCAAGAAGGTAGTAGGAAGGTGGGTAGGTGATTACCACCTGCTTTCTTTGAGTTATATGTGGCTGTCATACACGACAGAAATACAATTCAGAAAATTCTGTTTCCTAGAAATGCACTTGGCTGTCCCTCTGCAGGGGTATAGGGAGATCACCAGATGTTAGGGTTTGTCTACCACAGCGCTCATGCATTGGTCCGCACCACTGTCCCTGGAAAGGAAATTATGGCAGGTGAGTTAATAAAAGAGGAAATGAAGTCATATTTGGTCTGTGACACTGACAATGCTGCTGAATACCCATCATTATTCTGTGACCTGATCTCAGAAACCTTTCTGTGAACCTGCTGACCAGAGCAAGAGGGCTTAAGATGTCCACTATGCCCAATTTAGGGGCACATAACAGACAATACGTCCTCTTCAAGTAGAGACATATTAACATTAACTCTTGAAATATCTCCTCTTTTATTCTATTCTTGATGCTAAAGACTTCCACTTTTTGTTTTTTAACCACAATTCCATGGTGGAGGATTTTGTTGTGTCCTGATCATGTTTCTCTATATCTATCTTCATCTATGCATTCATTTGTCTGACATTCTCTGAACATATGTGTGATAATTTTAATTACTACAAATAAAGTTATTTGATATGAGTTATCTTGCAATCAGACATATAGAGTTATAAATTACCCAGGGGAAATGTTTTTTATTATTATTATAAATTTAAAACATTTAAACAGCAGTTCATGTACAACTTGTTTATTCAATTAAAAATCTTTATATTGCATTAATGAGGATAGAAAATAAAAATAAGATATCACACAAGTGCTAGACACATAACTTCTCTAAATATACACTGAAGAATGTACAAATGAAGTATTTCATTGGGCTTGTTAGAAGTCCTACTGAAGAGACATAACTTAGGAAAAGATGTGATGGATAAGCAAGCAAGAGGTAGTCTAAAAGGAAGATGGCTAATGAGACTCATTACTCAGCAGTATAAAGGAGAACAAAGACTTAGATTAATGAGAGGACACAGGAAGAAGGAAAGGGCATAAGATGCAGTTTGCATATTGGAAAGAAATAGAATTATAAAACTAACCAAAATCCATAATATAGCTGGTTTATATTCTGAGAATAAAAGGACACAGTGTATAGGAGAGTCACAGTTGGAACTGTAGCTAAAAGATCACATTTGCTAAGAGAACAGGAAAGAGGAGAAGGAGAACAGATGGGCAAAAACTAGTTAAAATACTTTGGAGATTCCATGGTATCTTGAAAGAAAATTATGACTGTAAAGCTCTAACTATGTAACCAGATTTAGAAAATAGGGAATGTTATTCTGATATTTTACTAGTAATTGGATATACACGAGGATGAAGGAGTTGCCCAATATGACTGATGGATAGTTGGAGATACTATCTGGTGAGATAACGACTGGAGAGAGATATAGCTTATAACTGGGAGGGGTGTTTGGGTACATTGGCTTGGAGTTATCTATGAAACACCCAGACAGTACCAGTGATTAGATATCCAGGTAGGGATCTGGATCTTATACAACAGATTTAATTTGGAAATGTGAGTCTGAAATTCATAGTCTCTGGGGTGTTAATGATTCCTCTAACACATACAAGAAGTAGAAGCCTTCAACTAAGAAGGCACGAGATCCATGAGGAAACTTGAGTTCTAAAGGTCTAGATATCAAGTAGGATGATTAGGACAGGCTGTACAAAGTCACAGTTTGAAAAGGAAAATCATGTGATTAGGCAATTCAAAGAGTTATCTCAAGGAGGCAGACCATCGAGAGTGTTCAAAGCTTGGCAGATGTTACTAAGATCACAGACTGCCTGGAATTGATGGACTGGTGTCACTGAAGTTCTATTGGCTGCTAAGAATTTACACACAGAGAAAATAAGAATAGAATGAGAGGTAAGCAAATAGAAACACATAATGCAAACATCTCTTGATGCACAATAAGAAAAGAGGAAAAACAAGAAGCAGGTAGAGTGGACTAGCATGTTCCAGACATCATAGAAGGAACTTTTCTCCACCACCATTTGATCCAAAGTACTATATTCCCCCCACCCCCAGAAAAATCCTACCAGGGTATCACATTAGAGTATATGAACACTAATAACTGCAAATGTTCCAAACTTTTGAAAGAAAGCTTAAAGATTGAAGTCAGTATGTTAAAGTATTTGCTAAGTTTAAGAGATACCTACAGAAAATGGAAGAACATTTTGACTGGAAATCTAATCAGAGTAAAGGCCAAGGTCTTTCAAAACTAAATATGTGATATCCTGTGAACAGAATGACTAAGTGAGCAAATGGAGTACAGAGCTCCTGGTAAGGGACTGTCTTCTTACTGGCCAATGAAACCACCAATGCAGACACATCTCATTAGAATTGATTAATTTAGAAAGTAGAATGGTCCAACAGTTAGAAGCCCCTAGAAGGTCTATTGTAACAGTCAGTATTGAAATGATCTTTCTCACCATATAGTGCTAAGAAATTAGTATGAGACCACAAGGAAATGATTTAAATCCAAACAGACCAACGATGAAAGTACCTTAAGTTTCTCAAAAACAATGTATTAGGTTGATGGCTTATCAATAGACATTGGGTTACTGGTTTTCAATCCTGAGGCTGGGAAAGTTCAAGAATTTTACTAGATTGGTGATCTTCATATGTGCTTAATTTTAAATGACTCCACAAATCTCTACAACAACCTATTGTGTACAATACCGTCCTTGGTGATAGAACATCTAGAACTTCAAAAAAATTAATAGGGCTAATAAGCAGTTGTACACCATATGCCTTTAAATTTGTCGTTGTTTTGCTTGATGCTTAATATTACTAAGGATAGTAACAATTGAGAATGGCTTAGTGGTTAATGTTTTTCAAATGTTGTGTAAGACTTAGATCAAAACAATCTCCATTTCACAAAAAAAAAAAAAAAATGAAGGTGGGCAATGAGTTGATTGAGATTGCATAGCTGATAAGTACTTCAAGTACTTCATCACCATGATAAGCAAAAATAAGGATGCTTATCCATATTTTATATTGGATGCATTCCAAGCAAATAGGGGATATTTGGAAAGGAGTTTCCATTTCTAACAAAGGAGCAGATACTGGAGAGGAGAAAACTATCCATACGTATTCTCATCAGAATCAAAGGAAGATGTGTGATATTTAATGGTGTCCCTCTTGAAAGGAGAAAAGGGAGCAGAGGAAAGTGGGAAATGCTGCCAGTGTACTCCAAAGCTATCCTTTTAAAAGGAATTCAGTAGCAATCTCAAGTGTCAAGAATAGCTTTGTCACAAGCCAGAGAGCTGTTTCTTCCTATGTAGAAGATCCTAAGCAAACTGTAAAATGTACAGAAACCTTTCATTTCATTTTTTGTACACATGAAGTATGATGTGAGGCTTATGCTCTGGCTGGATTGGAAGTGCTGGGCTCTGCTTGCTTCTCCACAAACAGCCCTGATTGGGATCCTATGTTTAGACTGCTCTCTTTGATAAAATCTTACAAATTTCAACAGTGCTCCAGTGCTCCCACATTGATGTTTCTGCCAATACTTAAACCTCACATTTCTTATCAGATATCTATGCCTCTTTGTCTGTCTGTCTTTTTAATTCTTCGTTCTCCCACCCCTTCATCATTATTATTCTTGGTCTTTGTTGTTATTGTTTTGTTTGTTTTTCAGCCTTATATAATATAACAGAAAATCAAAGTGAATATATCAGGACAGGGGCATTGTTTAGTTGATGAAGAGTAGGTCACCTTATGTAACTCTGTAGCCTTTGAGAAGCTGGACTGGGAGAATTCTGAGAATTTCTTATGGAAATATCATTTAGAAAGTAGTGATTTAAAATAATTATTAAATATTTTAAGAAAAAGTTTCATATAGTTATTTTTTAGTATTTTGGTAATAGACTTATAGAAAATATGGTATAAATGTGGACCAGTGAGGGCAGGTGAAGTTAATGTAGAAATGGGACTTCTGGGCTAGGGATATTCAGTTTGGGATCCTGCTAGATGATTTTAATCCCTGGCTAGCCAATTGTTTCAGTTATGCGCCTACATGTTCTTAATAACATATCACCTGTTTTGTATGGATTTAGCAGTTGATGCAGAAAGTACAGAATAATTTATTTTTTAAAATATATTTATTTTAATATCAGTCTATTGAAATATACAGGGTGTTTTCTGTTACTATGCATGAATGAAAGCACTGGAGGAAGTAAGACGAGGACACTGGCTTTTCATTCACAGAAATTGAGTATAGCAGTGGGAGAGTTGTGAACATCAAGAATGAATCTCTTGCATAATTATTATGTTGTGATATCTCCCATCATCAGTGCATAGGGCTGAGAAGGCTAAGACTCCATCTCTGTCCCAAGAATTGTCTAATATGTAAATAATTAAAATATTACTGTAATCAGAATACATGATTATTTAAAAGAGCATATTATATTATTATTATTATTATTATTATTATTATTATGATTATGATTATTATCCAGTATACTAGTGAGTATGCAAAGAAAAATGTACAGAATCATGAGTTCTCTGGAGTAGGTATAAAGGAACTGTAGAAGAGGGAAATAAAAACCCTTGTAATCCCCAGGCTGTTCTGAAGAGTCCTCAGCTCTCAGGAAGGGCTTTAGAACTACTGTCAGAGATCAAATGACAGTGCAGAGTACCTCACTTCAACCACAACCACTCCCTTCAGTTCCAGCCTTTATGTTTGAATTGAGATTTTTATTTTATCTAGGAATCCACAGCTTTACAAAGTACAAAGACACATATCTAACTGACCCTTTAATTTTTAAAGTTAGGAAATTTGAGATCAAGAAGTTAAGTATCTTGACTAGGTTCCAGGGCTGGTTAGAAGCCATACAGGAGTGAGGGAATCGCCCAGCTTCCTGTGTGGTAGCCTTTCCACCAGGCTTCCTCCCTTCTTCACTGGAACTCTTAGTTCTTTGTCAGAATGTGAAAACCATTGACCCTGAGCCCCACATATGAGGGTGGTAGATCTGTATTTCTTACAGAATAATTGCCCTCTTGAACCATTAACTGAGCTAGACTGGCTTTCTCTGTGAGCTCTGTGGAATAGTACAGTTTCTCCATTTCTAGAAAAATTCTCTGAATTTCTTCTAAGTTGCCATCTTAACAATGAGAACACACCCATTTCAAATAACCTGTTAAAGGTGATCCAGAGATACATATGAGTAGCATTACACAGAAGGAACAGGTTGTATTTAGGAATATATGTGCATATCTATATACATATGTATATATGCATGAAAAAGAGCCCATAAATTAAAAGATTTCAAAGGGGAGAGTATTTGTGATGGTTTAGAGGGAGGAATGGGAAGGGGGAAATGATGTAATTATATTTTAATCTGATAAATAAAACAATTATTGGAAAATACTCTTTTTACTTCTCTAAGTACAATAATCCTAAGAACACAATAGTCAAATAAAAATAAGAGTTACTTATGAGGTCATAATTAAATTGAAAAAAAATCCCAAACACAGTTACCAAACCCAGAGACTATTATAGATGCCAAGAAGTGCATACTGAAAAGAGCATAATATGGCTGTCTCCTGAGAGGCCCTGCCAGAGCCTTACAAATACAGAGGAGGATGTTAGCAGCCAACCATTGGACTGAGCATGGGATCCCTAATAGAGGAGTCAGAGAAGGGACTGAAGGAGTTGAAGGGGTTTGCAACTCCTTGTTAAGAACAATAATATCAACCAAACAGACCCCCCAGAACATCTAGGGACTAAGCCATCAACAAAGGAGTACACATGGCTCCAGCTGCACATGTAGCAGAGGACGGTCTTGTCATGCACCAATGGAAGGAGAGGTCTTTGGTCCTATGAAGGCTTGAGATGTCCCAGCATAGGGGAATAGGGAGTGGGAAGGTGGGAGTGGGTGTGTGGGTGGAGGAACACCCTCATAGAAGCAGGGGGAGGGAAGATGTGATAGGGTGTTTCTGGGAAGGAGGGAAACCAGGAAAGAGGATAACATTTGAAATGTAAATAAAGAAAATATCCTGGGAAAGAAGGTATTGTTAATAAAGAAAACATCTAATAAAAAAAAGGAATTAACAAAATAGAAAAACTAAATAGAAAAAAAGAAAATATCCAATAAAAAAGTAGAACAAAAATAAATAAATGAATTACAGATACTCTAAAAAAAATTGGCTTTATTCACATATATTCTATTAAAAATAAAATTCTCTATATTATCAATCACATTACAATATAGGATCAGTGTTAATATAATTTCTTAAAATAAAGTAATTTCTCTAACTCAAAAAAAAAATCACAAAGGAAACTCATCCAAGCCAAGACTATGCCAAACACAGAGACCAAGAGTTGGAAGGAAAAGGAAATGATAAAGAAAAAAAATGAAACTTCCTCATGGCCTAGGTATCACTAAGGTGAATTAGAGCACAGAGCCTTATATGCCATGGTTGATGGCTTTGATGTTATTTATAGTCTATTTACAAGACAAAACTCAGCACAAGTGTTTTCTTCGAAGTGTTCTGAGAAGACACTGAGGATTCTGAATGCTAGTATGACCAAGTCAGCATTATATTTGTAAAAATGTTGCCTCTACCTCTTCATACAAAAATGTGTTATAGAAAATAAAATAAAAAGCCGGGGGTCCACTTTCATTTGATTGTAAATATTTAAACAAGTACAAAGATGATACAAAGAATCACGGAGCTTGAGGTCAATGTGAATTCAGCTACATCTGAGAGATGAAGTTGTCAATGCTTCCATTTTACAGCATTCCTCTCTATGAAATAAGGATGTAATATCTGCCTTAATTCACCAACAAATGAAATATTATATATGTGCTTTTAATCTTCATTGCTAATTTGACAGTATTAAAAATCACTAAGGAAACATACCTCTGTGTTATCTATGAAGTGTTTCAAGAAAGCTTTCTTTGAATAAAAGTTATATTCTTAATGTGGGTGATACCATTCCATATTCTAGGATCCTACACTGAATAAAAATGGGAAATAGGACTAAGACCCAGAAAGGCCACATCTCAGCGGAGTTTATAAACATGAGACTGGGTTGTAGGTATGAGAAAATGCAAGATTAAGGATTCACAGAGGCTTTTGCCAAGGTTATAGAGAGCTACTAATGCAAATGGTGGTAGGATGAGAGTGCCTACAAGAAAAACCCCCAGCACCATTGTCTAATGATGTAAGGGTGAACTTAAGTAATAACGGACACCACAATATGTTGGAAATACCAAAACAGTGTATTATTTGTTTAAGAAAGCTGCCAGCTACAAGTGGACTGGTCCAAGACAAATGCTATATCTGCTATAAGTAGCAGATCTGAAGAGGTGAGGACTCTCTTAACCCTTAAATCCCAGATGATTCCATCACAAGTCCCACATGATGGACATGAAACTGCAGAACCTGGTTTTTACCCATCTAGATTTCAGTCTTCTTTGTTCCAGAGCTTTGTTAGATTTCAATTCCTCCCTTTTGGGATAGGACTGCTGACTCCATGACAGTGTGTGTTAGATGTATATACTTTGTTACATTACAGGGCCTCATGTTTTCGAGATTGCTTTACTTCTTTTAAACTTTGGAAATGTGTTGACAGTGCTAAAGACTGTGAGGACTTTTAAAGGCAGACCAAGTACTTCTTGCATAATGAAATGAAAAGATATTATGGGAAAGGGGTTTAATGTTGTGGTCAGAAAGAGTGTCCGGTTAACAAGGAGATTTGTGATCTTTGATCTTGCCTGTCAACATGAGAGGCCTAAGAATCTTCATAGAAGCATGATTGTGAATGTATCTGTGAGAAAATTTGTAGAAATGTTTCATTTGAGATAGAAAGCACATGCTGATTGGGGGCCTCAGCGTGTGGAATGGGGATTTACACTGAACAATAAGGTAGAATTGAATACTGCCAACGTTCTCCTCTGTGAACCCTGGTATTATTGGCACAGTGTGACTAGCTACCATGTCTTTTCCAGAATGATAGACTGCATCCTCTCAAACTATGATTATTTTAAACTGCTTCTTATTGGCTATTGGTCACAGCAATGAGAAAGAATGATTAAACCAGTGTATTTGACATAGTACCAGATATAATAACAGCATTATTTACAAAATACTATAGGTTTCTTGAAATTAACTGAACTAAATTTTAATACAAATCATTAAATACAAATTATGCAAAAGTAGACATGTTAAAAATCTTTATCTTTCTATTTCAAATGGCCATGTAAGATAGTTATCTCTAGTCCTACATTGTATGTGACACAAGTGGGCCTGAATCAATGACTGTATGAGGTTAAAGACAAACGATTACTCAACAGGAGAAGAACTCACCTTCTATCATTTATATGCCTTTTACTTTTCCTCACAAAAGTCTTTTCAAGAATAAAATGTCTAGTGAAATAAAGATAATTAATTTGTTGAGATTAATTTTTATGAAATTATTTTACTTATTTACATTCTAAATGTTGCCCCATTCCTGGTCCCCCCTCCCTGAATTCTTTATTCCCCCCCTATCTCCTTTGCTTCTCCCAACTCACCCTTCCCTGGGGCATCAAGTTTCTACAGGATAAAGCACATCCTCTTCCACTGAGGCCAAACAAGGCAATCCTCTATTACATATGTTCCAGGCAGTGGGAAGGGGAGGGGTACAGACCAACCCATGAATGCTCATTGGTTGGTGGCTTACTCTCTGTGAAATTCCAGGGTCTGAGTTAGCTGATAATGTTGTTCTCCCTATGGAGTTACAATCCCCTTCAGCTCTTTTAGTTCTTCCCCTAACTTATGGTTGCCAACCTCAGTCCAATGCTTGGATGTAAGTATCTGAATCTATCTTAGTAAACTGTTGGTAGAGCCTCTCAGAGAACAGACATGCTAGTCTCCTTTCTGCAAGCACAACATGACATCAGTAACAGTGTCAGGGTTTGGTGTCTATATATGATCCCAAATTGGGCCAAACACTTGATGCCCTTTCCTTCAGTCTCTGCTCCATTTTTATCCCTGTATTTCTTTTAGACAGGAAAAATTCTTTTAAAAAGAAATCATTTTGTCTACTTGCTCACCATGAGCCCTTTTGGAAAGATAACCACTTGCATTGTTCTTTTTCTTACAAAAAGAAGAAAAGCCATGTTCAGTGGAAAATTGCAGCTTCAAAGCTTCCACTCCATCTTTGGCTTTAAAAAAAAATAAAGAAATAAAGGATACAAAGTTTGTGAAGATTGAAAGTAAAGGATGGATAT
>JADRCD010178671.1:15000-43544 GCA_019843815.1 Montemys delectorum
GCTATCTACCTATTTTTCTTGAGCTGGGTAAATGAGAGTCTCTTTCTTTCATATAAGGTCTTCAAAACTACGCAACTGCATATGTGAAGCTAGAGAGTAGGAAAGATGTTTTGCAGTTTTCAAATATTGTCTATTAGTTGACACCCAATAAGAGAAAAGATGGATGGGTTGAAAAACACCTTTCACAGAGACTAAGCCATGAACACAGACAAGCTACTGGAGTCTAGCGGTGAAATGATTTGCAATGCCTAACTAATAGAAGTCAATCACAGAGTATGTAGTCATTTACCTCTTTGCCCTTCTGAGAGGACACTTCCCCCTTATTTTCCTTCTTGCCTTTCCTCACTTCTCCATGAGGTAGTAGAGCTCTTTTGAGTAGAGCTCGGTATCTCCAACTGACTTTGACACACAGGTCAGACAACAGGTAGGGGCTTAGACTCTACAATCAAGCATACTTAGGTTTGAACACAGGTTCTCCTTTTAGAAATATGTGTGATCTTAGGCAAACAAATACCCTAGTTTCTTTATCTGCAAAACTGAAACAATATAACTGTCTCACAGAAATGCATACAAAATTCTTAGACATAGCAAGCTCTGAGGATGCCACTGATGCCTATTATTCTTACTGGCTTAATCTACACTGTGGTGGCTATCATTATCGTCTCCAACACCACAGTCTTCGTTAATTTTTGAAGAGGAAAACAGAAAGTTCATGAGTTTGAAGATTTTAATATCTTACTAAATTGTCACTTTTTGTTTCTTTAGAAGTATACCTTGATCCATTTCCTTAGTGGAATTTGCTATTTAAAAAAACTTATTTATCAAGAGACTTATTTGCTAGAGGGTTTTTTTTTTTTATCAAGAGAGGACGTGAATTTGCATGAAGGAAGTACTAAGAAGAATATCTATGCATTCCTACCTCAACACCTGGGCCAGCTGGGCCAGCTGGACCCAGGTGATGGCCTAAAGCAAACCAGGTAGGGGATTGCCACTTGTGGCTTTTGGCAGTGTACTGATTAGTTTCCTTTTGCTATAGGCCAACTATGCAGTTCTAAGCACTGTGCCTTCCTTTTTCCTAAGAATACAGATACTATTTTCATATAATGCTGTAAGCCCTAGGTCACTCTATCTAGACCATAGATGCTTCTAGAATAAGCTTTGCTAATCTGTGTGTTTTCTGCTGTTGCCTTGCCTCGCATCTAGAAGGAAGAATTACCCAAATGGGGGTCTGACAACTCCACCTTATCAGTTCTCAGTCTCATTTTTCTGTTCCTCTTTCATCACAGAAGAGTCAAATACATTGGAATAGAATCACCAATGTAAATAAACCCTCCTAAAATGTGCACCCAAACACACAAACATACACATTCAAACACACACACACACACACACACACACACACACACACACACACACACTGTTACACAAACACACACATTTTCAATGGGCAAAGAGCGAATGGGGTAACATAATGGTCATTATGATGTTTAGAATCTCTCCTCAAATGATCATGTAGTAGCAATAATATTCAGATGGACTCCAGGTCCTCAGTCCTAACATGATCTTTCTACTTAAGGGCTTACAACTCTTTCTGGGTGTTCTTGATCTGGGGAAACCCCAGGCAGGTGACTCACCACAGAGAACTACCCTGTTTCCATGAGAAGGATTGCTCACATTCTTCTCTCAAGCCTTTCTTGGTGAAAAGTGCAAATACACCTCCTCCTTGTCATTCAGGGGTCTTCCCCTTTCTCCTTCTCCTACCCTAGTTTTATAATGTGAATTCATTTTGGGTATTAGTGAATGCATATTAATCCTAAGAAAGCATAGTCTATATCTAATTGTAGATGAGTCCTCCATGTTGGTGTATTGTCCTTTGTCTCCTATATTAGTTTTATTCTTCCAAAAAAGAGCCCTTATAAAGTGTTTGTTTTGCTGGGCGGTGGTGGTGCACACCTTTAGTCCCAGCACTTGGGAGGCAGAGACAGGCAGATTTCTGAGTTCGAGGCCAGCCTGGTCTACAGAGTGAGTTCCAGGACAGCCAGGGCTACATAGAAAAACCTTGTCTCGAAAATCCAAAAACAAAAAACAAAAAAAACCAAACAAACAAACAAAAAAACAAAAAAAGTGTTTGTTTTTAGGCTACGAGTGCATATTAGGTCTAGGAACAGATGCAACTTACATATGGAGATCATGTATGTGTGCATGTGCACTTGAGGAAATAGATAGAACCTTGGTACAGGTATTATGCAACCTATTATATAATACTGTGTATATGAGCGTGGGTGTGTGTGCATGCACGTGGGCACACATGCCAACATCCACACATTCATCTTATTCATCTTTGAGTTTCCCTCTCTGCTGATAGGTTTAGTGATAGAGACATGTTGTGGGAGATGCAGGCCTTGACAAAGGTTTCTTTATTTTTCTTTATTTTTTATTGGTTATTCTATTTATTTACATTTCAAATGTTAACCTCCTTCCCAGTTTCTTTTCTGCAAACCCCTTATCCCATCCCCCTACTCTCTTGCTTCTATGAGGGTGCCCCCTACCCACCCACCCACTCCCTAGCATTCCCCTACACTGGAGCATAGACCTTCACAGGACCAAGGGGCTCTCTTTCCCCATTGATGCCTGGCAAGGCCATCATTTGCTACATATGCAGCTGGAGCCTTGGGTCCCTCCATGTGTACTCTTTGGTTGAAAGCTTCTTCTTAAAATTATATATCATTGATTTGTTTTATGATAGATTCATGCATGAAATGTTGCATCTTGGGCATGTGCATCTTAACTGTTCCTTCCTACTTACCTCAGGTATGCCCAACTGCTCCTTCCTAACTCCCTCAAGCATCCATTTCCAGTACTCCCCACTCCCCACTTCACACTGTCTCCTTTTATATCATAAACCCCTGAGCTCAATGGGTTCTGGCTGTTAGGATGTGGACTGATTGTGTTGGCTTAATCGTTTGCAGTGAGTTCATGAGTAAAATGTCCACATCATGTCCTAAAGTCAGAATTTTACAACACTATTTCCTATTCTCCAACTCTTTCTATATATATTCTCTCTGTCCCTCTCCCAAGATATTACTTGAGTCTTGAGAATGGCAGTATAGACGTCCCTCTTATGGTTAAGCATCCAATAGAAATTTGTCTTCAGCAATTTGACCAGTTGCAAGTCTCTACTTTGACCACTGCTTTCCACAGAGAGAAACCTCTCTGGTCAAGGATAAAGGCAACCATAGATTATGGGTAGAAACCTAAATATTTAGATGGCAATCTGACTGCATGTGGTTTAGCAAAACAAGAGTAGTTGGTTCCTTCTTCTTTGACCTCCCAAGCCATAGGATTTGACTAGGTTTACAGTAGCAGGCTTGAAGTCATTATTATGGAAGCCTCAAATAAAATTCAAATGTCATATGTTACTACTATAACCTTTATGCCTCTATTGTACCAGCAGGCACATCTTAGCTAGTGGGTCTGTAGATTACAGAGTTGACAGCAGGGATACCATTGATTTTCTTTTCTCCAATAGTGGCCTATATAGTACTACAGAAGGTAGCCACTTAATAGGAAGTTGTGAGGTTAGTTCCAGACTTGCTTTTCTATGTTCTACAACAGAAGTGTATTGTATCTTCAGCAATAGACTCTTCCCACCTAGTTCTGATAGGCAACCAAGAGCAATGGCAATAGTTCATATCATTCAGAGGGAACTCTAGGATCTCTCTGACTGATGACTCATGGTAAAATATCCCAGACATGGTACTGGGTTTTTAATTTAGTAAGTCATGTCTTCTGGAGTAATCATTATGCCCTTGCAATTATATGTGCATGCAAGTGCAAACTCCTATTTTGTAAATTATATTTTAATGAGTTTATGAAAAGTGGGTTTCCATGGAGGTTTTACATATTTGTTTAGTGTTTTTAAACCCAGACCCACCCTCCTCTTCTTCCACTCTTCCCCCATATCCACTTAAAGTTTTAACTCCTATAATCCTTTCTTCTATTTTCATATTATATGTTTATATGTGTTCTATTATCCTCTCTCTAAAGGGGGTTTCTTTCTTTCTTTCCTTCCATCTTTTGGGAGGGAGGTGTTGAGACAGGGTTTCTCTGTGTAGGCCTGGCTTTCTAGGAACTCTGTGGACCAAGCTGACCTCAAATTCACAGAGATGTGCCTGCCTATCCCTCCCTGGAGCTGGGACTAATGTTGTATTCAATCACCACCAAGCTAAAGTGGATTTCTTAAGGGATTCATTTAAGGGATAGTTCCTTGGGACCTGGGGTATATGAATGAGACTATAAGTAAAGAGAGCCAATGATTGCTAATGTATATTTGCTTATAGATTAATCTTATATCTTAATCTACATGTTTGCTTTTGTTTCACCTGCCCTGGCTAACAAATTCAGGTAATCTGTCAGTGATCATTTGAGGATTTAAGTCTGAAGAAGAATTCAGGTTGCAGTGCATTCTGGATTATGGTGGAGACCAAAGGGATGCTAAGAAATGAGAAAGGACCTCTCTATGTTATATTGTCTACAAAGGGAGAGCTCACATTCAAGAAAGGTTTTCCAAGTCTAGCCTTCCCCTTACTCTGACCTCTAAGGATCATCACAATCTTGTGCTAAGACAGTCTCACAGGGCTCATCACTCTCTCTTGGCTTACACAGACTGCTTCAGGAGCAATAATGATGAAATCTGACCACATCGCTAAGTATACTGAGCAAAAAGCTTCCCCCTCGCAGCCTGATGCTTTCAAGAATCATAGACCTGTCATATATATAACAGTGGTTATTCTTGGAGTATGTGGCTTTGTGGTGTGTGGTATGGGATAGATCTTTCAAATAATAACTATTCTAAGAATATACTCCAAGAAGTCCAGTTGAGACTCAGCCAAAGCAAAAGATATATGCAAAAGTCAATTTTTCTAGAAACCAAAGATGCTCCAGACTTTTCATTTATAAATAACTCCTAGACCTAATATACATCATGCATTAGCCTAAAACAACTTTCTAAGGCCCCTCGTCAGAAGGATGAACTAACATAGGAGAAAAAGGACCAACATGGAGGACTCATTCTCACTCCTATAGAGGGACATGAAAACACTCTGCCATTTGGTAGCATTTCTGTCTAGTAGTCCCAGTCAGGGATTCTATTCTCTATAGAAATTTCAAAAGTAGTTTCTCTTAAAAAGTAATTAGGGAGCCAGATATCTTACTCTTTCCATTTATTTGAAGAAAAAGACTGCTTTTTATTTTATTTTATTTTATTTTATTTTATTTTATTTATTATTATCTTCCAAATGTTGTTCTCCTTCCCAGTCTCCCCTCTGTAAAGACCCCATCCCATCCCCACTCCCCTTTGCCTCTAAGAGAGTACTCTCCCACCCACCTATCCATTCCGATCTCACTTCTCTAGCAACCTCCTTCGATGGGACAACAGGCCTCCACAGGATTAAATGCCTCCCTTCCCACTGATGCCAGATCATGCAATCCTTTCCTAAGTATGGAGTGGGAGCCATGGACTCACACATGTGTACTCTTCAGTTGGTGGTTTGGTCCCTGGGATCTCTGAGGAGACTAGTTAGTTCATATTGTTGTTTTTCCTATGGGGTTGCAGTCCCCTTCAGCTTCTTCAGTCCTTCCCTAATTTTATTTCTCATACAGTATTTCTGAAATATTTCTTTCATTTGAGGTATTAGTGAACTACTCTTGAACCAGAAAAAAAACTTAAATTCTTCAGCTGTCAGTCTTCTAAAGGTAACTTAAACAACACATGGGGGGACTTAGTATATTACTGAAGACAGTGCACTCAAGTCGATACTCAAGATACCCAAAAGAAATGACTATTCTGCTCCTAAAATTGCTTAGGTCTTATTTTTGTCAAATTCTGTACCAGTTTCCTGTCAGATTATTTTGTTTTCTCTGAAAGCCAGCTTTTAAATTCTGTCATCCCAAATTACCTGGACACTTAACAGATCCTGAGAGGCAGTAAAATGGAAGTTGATAATCTGTGTCAAATTAAGAGGATAGTGATCAGAACCAGGGTCACACTCAGAAGGATGCTCCAATGATCCAAAGAGCTGAGTTACCTGTTCTAGAGCTAAAGATTTGAATTGATCATTTTCAAATGACTGAAGAGATGCTTTATTCAAAAAAAACCAGGAAATTATATCACTAAGTCATTAAAGTAGAACTTAGGTGTCTTTGTGAAGCAAGAGAGATGGCTACTTTGGGGACAACTGGAGAAAGAACCTCAAAGTCATGGGGAGGTTTAGTGAAAATGCTGTTTTGCATGGAATGGATGTGGTGAAGACCAACAGACATGCTCCCACCTGCAGAATGCAGACTGCTTGGCCACTTGGTGGAGGTGTTGGAGAAGGTATTATGTATTACCATAGAGTTGAGCTCTGTGACCTGACAGTGCCTTTGAACTCTGAGATATTACAAGCCTACAAATTTATATCTAGTCTATTCTGACTGAGGAGTTGTGCAGGGTAAAGTGGAACTTTCAGTAAAAGAAAAACAAAATCCAAAGAAATGGTCTTTAGTCTCAGAGTCTAGAGTCACTGAATGTTATAGCTAACAAACAATTTACCATAGGTCTCCTCAATTGTCTTTTGCTAGAAAAATGTTCATGCACAGGTCTTGAGAGTTTAAATGACCTACGCAAACTGACATGTTGGAGTTCAGATTTCAAATGAGAGTTGAGATAAATATACATATGTTCCACAGAACACTTCCAGGAAACTCTATTTTAAGAAAGCTGCAATAAATAATCTACTCTTCCAATATTTTGTTTACATGTAAAGCACACTTGGCCCTTTTTGTTCAATTTATCAATGATCCATGATAATCAAAGGGTTGAAAAGCTTGTTAGAAATTGTCTTTATGTACAATGATGCCATTACATTTCAGAAAAAAGTTTGGGAGCTTGTTCAAGCTTTTTTTTTCCTTCTCTAAGCAAAAGAAACTTAGAGGGAGAAAAGATTTATTTGGTTTATACTTCCAGGGTACCATCCATAATTGAGTAAAGTCAGGGTAGAAACTGAAGGCATAGAGAAGTATTGCTTACTGGTTTAGTCTCTGGCTTTCTTACCTGTCTAAGGATCGTGCCACTCAGTGTACTGTGTTCTCCCATACTGATTATTAACCAAGACAATCTTTCACAGATAAAACCATGGACTAATCTGATTTAAGGAAATTCTTCAGTTGAGTTTCACCATTTCAAGATGAATCTAAGTGCTATCAATAAAAACAATAGACAATAAACTAAACAGGACAAGAGTGAACCAGTAAGTTAGCAAGATTTTAGAATGGCTCCAGGCAGTCATCCTTATATTTTCCTGGAAAGATAATTTGTAGCATACTTTGGAGATTGAAATGAGCTAAAGAATCTGATTACAGGTAAGAGTCATTCTCTCTTGGCATAGAGCCAACATAACAGCCTTTGAATAACTTCCCATACTCACAATGGGGTAGAAGATGGAGGCTGTACCTGCAATTTCACATTGTGAGAGCTATGAGAAAAGTCCCTACCACAAGCACTTTTGTGGATTTGTAAAACAGCCAAAAGCAATCAGAATAACTGTGATGGGATAATCTTGGAAATATCTTTAAAATAACCAACTTTGAAATAAATTGAGAAGATTACACAGAGTCCTAAAAGTCTCTACACTAGAGGGAAATGGTCATTCTATTCTGGGTCCCCTAGTTCTAATGTAAATTCACATCCATAGGCACTGAGCTCCTGAATCCAATGTTACATATATTAACTTACTCAGTGAAAGCCATATAGTTCCTTAATAATCACCATGTGTAGAAGCCTGTCACATGGAACTGATCAAGGCTTATGTTTCTCATCAGGAGTAAGGGCAGTGACAATCCCAGGTAAAACATACGTGTACCTCATTGAACTCTCTGCATCAGAAGGAAATAATACATTTTCAAATTCATCCTTAAGGTTCTAATATAGAGAAGTTCAGATTTTATATCTTCTATAATTCATCCATGTTTTCCCATGATATACTGTACACTTCACAACTTAAAGCTGAACTGTGACTCTGTGACATTTCCTCATGATAGGAACCTATAAATTCATCGTATCTTCTCTTGCAAATACACCCATTGACAATGGTGTAGGTGTGTGAATGTGGAATATATAAGTCAAAGTATAATTTTAGAACTGTATCTTTCACATTAGTAAGACAATGTACTTCCTTCCCTTAACCAGGATCCAATTTGTTTAACTAGAGTGAGAGTGTCTTGCATTGGTGAGCAATGCTGCCCCAGAATACATGGGTTATTAAATGACAATCTTAGAACCAGGCATTCAAAAACGAGACAGGCTAATATAATTGTTCTTGATTGCCTACACTAACTAGATTGTAAAACCTTTGGTTGGATATACCACATATTTCAGATGCAGTACCTAGAGAAATAAACCTTGAATGACCATGAAACTCTTTTCTTATTAGTCTGTTTACATAGTGCCAGAAGATGCTGTATAGGCTCCTGAGGTCAGAGGAGGAGAGAAGAAGAGGAAGAAGAAGAAGAGAGATACATTTAAGATGCTTACAGCAATGTTTGCCATATGTAAGTACTTAATAAGGGAGCCAAGTGAGCTTATCAACAGATTATTCCTTTTTGTTTCTTCCTACAAATTTGAGAAATCATTTGAATGAGTCTAAGTGAAGAGATCTGTGGCAGTTGAAAGCTCTGGGGGATTCAGACAGGGTTTTAGCTCTGGGAGGATTTACCAATTAACTATAGACTGGCACCAGAGTTGCATGTATTCCTGCTTAGACCTGCTCCGCTGTAAAATAGCATGGGATATAATTATGTGGTTTAATTGAATATAACACCAGTTAACTTGGTGAGTAATTTTTGCAATATGTTTAATGTTTTCTGTCACTCCCTATTCTCTTCAATGCAGCTTAATTTAGCCCACAGCTTTCTACCACTACAAGCTTCAGAAACACAGCTTCCTACCACTACAAGCTTCAGAAATGGGTTTTCCCCAGTCTCTGTGTTTGTGCTTAATTGCACCTTCATTTCTTTGAGAAAGGAAGAGAAATAGAGAAAAGAGGCAGGGGGTGGGAGGAGGAAAAAAGAGGAATCACAATACACCTTACCATTACTATTGCCTATAACTTTTTTTTTAAACTTTTGGTAATTAAACTCTATAAAGGTTATATGAATATATACTCTAGAGCAGAAAAAAAGCAATCAATGAGGAGAGAAAAAAGAATTAAAAAAAAAACTCTTAAAGACCTCTAGATTTAGCAAGTTGCCCTAAGTCTTTAGGTTCTTAATGGTGAGGAGGCTGGGGCAACAGGTCCTGCCTCCAGAACACATCCACACCTTTCATCTCTGTCAACTTCCTGCTCACCCACACTGCTTTCACATAAATGGAGACTTGAAACTTTTAAGTATCAATTGAGAAGAAAACTTCTTAAATAATAGTAATGAAATGATCAAGAATAAAAGTACAACTTGAATTGGTGTTCTAGCTTACATCTAATTCCCTTGTTACAGACATTCACTTACTGAGATTTAAAGACATGCAAAATGGTCTTCATATTTTCTTCATAATCAGTGGTCAGTGAGAGAAAGTCAAACAAACTAGAACAGAACAAGTTTTCAACTTTTAGTGGGAAATTTCATCCTTTCCTTAATTTTGAGTTGTATTGAACACCTTAAATTCAAATTTATATAAAGCAATCCATAATAAAACTTAACATTGAAAGACTGTATCTTTTAGCTTGGAAATTAAACAGCAAACTTCCTCCGCAGCTAAACTATATAATCAATAAACAAGTTCTCTTTTTCATCTATTCAGTCCTTGTCATTTTCCAATTTGTAAAGAGCATTACAGTTTGTAAAGAACTTGTTAGGGGCAGGAGTGGGTAGATGGGTGGAGGAACACCCTCATAAAAGCAGCAGCGGGAGGATGGGATAGGGGCTTTGGGGGGGAATTGGGAAAGGGGATAATATTTGAAATGTAAATAAAGAAAATATCCAATAAAAAGGAAAAAGAAAGAGAAAAGAGCTTCTTGTCTGAGAAGGGCTGAGAGATAGGCTGGCTATGACACCTCTTAGGTGCTAGGGAAGAGAAATGAAATAAAGCTTTTGGAACATGAGTTGAGCAGCAATTACACAAGGTCATTACAAATATTTTATATTATATTGCCTGCAAATTAAACTTCCATAGGACTTATATATACATACACATATATGTTAATAAATACAACACTAATATTATTATCTATATTTCCTATTTGTTTTATCCTGGTCATAGTCGAAGGAAGTGAGAGCGGGAACTCAAGGAAAAAAACCTGGTAGAAGGTTGCTTGGTGTCTTGCTTTCTAGCTTACTTCTTAACAGGCGAATATTTAGCTAGATTTCTTATATGTTCCAGAGAACCAAATAACCCTATTAAAAATGGGATACAGAGCTAAACAAAGAATTTTCAACTGAGGAATACTGAATGGCTGAGAAGCAGCTAAAGAAATCTTCAACATCCTTTGTCATAACGGAAATGCAAATCAAAACAACTCTGAGATTCCACCTCACACCAGTCAGAATGGCAAAGATCAAAAACTCAGGTGACAGCAAATGCTGGTGAGGATGTGGAGAAAGAAGAACACTCTTTCATTGCTGGTGGGATTGCAAGCTGGTACAACTATTCTGGAAATCAGTTTGGCAGTTCCTCAGGAAATTGGACATAGTATTACCAGAGGACCCAGCTAAACCACTCTTGGGCATATACTCAGAAGATGCTCCGACATTTAATAAGGACACATGCTCCACTATGTTCATAGCAGCCTTATTCATAATAGCCAGAAAAATGGAAACAACTCAGGTGTCCCTCAATGGAGGAATGGATACAGCAGGTGTGGTACATCACACAATGGAGTACTACTTAGCTATTAAAAACAATGAATATATGAAATTCTTAGGGAAATGGATGGATCTAGAGAATATCATCCTGAGTGAGGTAACCCAATCACAAAAGAACACACATAGTATGTATTCTCTGATAAATGGATACTAGCCCAGAAGATCAGAATACCCAAAATACAAGCCACAAGCCAAAAGAAACTCAAGAAGAAGGAAGACCAAAATCTGGATACTTCATTCCTTCTTAAAAGGGGGAACAAAATACTCATGGAAGGAGTTGCAGAGACAAAGTATGGAGCAGAGACTGAAGGAAGGACAATCCAGAGACTGCTCCACCTGGGGATCCATCACATATGCAATCACCAAACCCACACACTATTGTGGATGCCAGCAAGTGCTGGCTGACAGGAGCCTGATATAGCTGTCTCCTGAGAGGCTCTGACACTAATACAGAAGTAGAGGCTCACAGCTATCCATTGGACTGAGCACAGAGTCCCCAGTGAAGGAGCTAGAGAAAAGACCCTAGGAGCTGAAAGGTTTGCAGTCCCTTAGAATGAACAACAATGTGAACTAACTAGTACCCATCAGAGCTCCTAGGGACTAAACCACCAACCAAAGAGTGCACATGGTGGGACTAATGGCTCCAGCAGTATATGTATAGCAAAGGATGGCCTAATTGGTCATCAATGGGAGGAGAGGCCCTTGGTCATTCTATGCCCCAGTGTAGGGGAATACCAGGGCCAGGAAGTGGGAGAGGGTGGGTTGTTAAGCAGGGGGAGGTGGGAGGAAACAGGTTTTTTTTGGTTTTTCTTTTCTTTTTCTTTTTTTCTTTTTTTTCCCAGAGGGAAAACCAGGGAAGGAGATATAATATGATATGTAAATAAAGAAAATATCTAATAAAAAATTCAGGGATTGGCTCTTGTCCATGGAATGGATCTCAAGTTGGGTTGTTTCCAGTTTCTGGCTATTACAAATGAAGCTGCTATGGACATAATTGAGCAAGTGTCCTTGCTAGAGCAATCAAACAACTGAAGGAGATCAATAGGATATAAATAGGAAAGGATGAAGTCAAATATTGTTACTCACAAATTATATGATAGAACACATAAATGACCCCAAAATCTCTACCACAGAACTATTATGGCTGAAAAACACAATAAGCAAAATGACTAGATATATAATTATGTTAGCAAAAATAAGTTGCCCTCCTTTATATAAACTATCAATGTGCTGAGAAATAAATTAGGGAAACAACGTGCTTCACAATAGCCACAAATAATATAAAATATCTTTTTGTAACTCTAATCAAGCAAGTAAAAGACTTCTTTGTCAAGAACTTCAAGTCTCTGAAGAAAGAAACTGATGAAGATATCAAAAGATGGAAAGTTCTCCAATCCTCATGGGTTGGTGGGATTAACACAGTAAAAAGGCCTTCTTAAGCAATCTGCAGATTCAATGCAATTCCCATCAAAATTCCAACACATTTTTTATAGACTTTGAAGGACCAATTCTCAACTTGATATGAAAAATCAAAAAAAAAAAAAACAGGATAGTGAAAACGATGTACAATAAAAGAACAGGAGGTATTATCATCCCTGAATTCAAGCTGTAATACAGAGCAATAGTAATAAAAACGGCATGGTATTCTTATAGAAACAAACAGGTTGATTATGTAATCAATTGAAGATTCCTACAGGTACTTGATCTTTGGCAAAGAAGGCAAAATCATACACTAGCAAAAAGAAAGCATCTTGCACAAATGATGCTGGTCTAACTGGATGTGTGCATGTAGAAGAATGCACATAGATCCATATTTATCACTCTGCAGGAGACTCTATGTTTTTAAATATTTTGCTCCAAAAGCTTTTAACTATTAAAATAAGACTGAAGAATTTACAAACTTTCTAGTGACATATTTGTTGTCTGACAATGGCATATAGGTTTATTCTCTCTAGAAAAAATAAGTTTTATTTTCAATTTTACAAAGATATGTATTTATATGTTTGAATATAAAAATGTGATTGCCTGTGCACTTGCTTAAAATCAAGCTGTGAATTCCAAAGACACAGCAAGGAGACAAAGAGCTGTCTGTGAATCTGTGAATTTGGGAAAAATTGAGAATGAATGGAAGAAATAATAAAACTGGAAGAAAATGTAAAGTACCTATATAGAGGAGAGCTATAAATAAGCACACTGATATATTTCAGGAACTCTGGACATCTTAAAACTAACAGTACCTTGTGACATCCAATATCAAAACAAATAGTGGGGCTCCAAGTTTGAGCTTGTTAAGAGTGTGCAGAATAATATTTAGAAAGAGGGTAAGAAAGGCTACATATTAGGGATGAGGAAAGACCCAATGAATATAATAGGTCTGACATGAATTGTGAAGGAATATATAAATCTAAGAGATTTTCTAGTTCTAATTATGTCATGATTTTTTTTTTCATTTTTAGTGATGGGTAAGGGCAGAAAAAATATTTGATAGTGAAAATTTAAAATCTAATGTTAAGTTCCAGCCCTTCAGAACAGCCATTCTAACTGTATGCAAGTTCATGGAGAAGTGTAGACTAGTTAATTTCAGTGTGTGATTTTTATTATTTGTATGTCTTTTAATAATAAAGTTTATAAAACACACTATAATAAATTGCAAGAGCCATTTGGAAGGCCTTTAGGACCTCCATGGCAAATAACACATAAGGAAGTATTCTAGCCCCAGCACTGGGTATTTTGTTTAATAAGCCACAGCTTCTTGAAGCAGCTTTTCCCAGCCATGCACGGTATATCTCTCCAGATTTTCTTTTATACATGATATCCTTTTAGTATTATGACAATTGGAAGGTTTCCATATTTTTTTTTCAAATTTCCCTTATTTCGATTATTGCTCCCCCCTCAAATCCATTACCTTCCTCCTTAAACAGTTTCACTCTGTCTTCTTTTTCTTCCATTTCATTTATCTCTGCTCTGAACCAGATAAGAAGACCCTATTGTTGATGTTACCATCTACATATTGACTGCATGATATAAAGAAATCAATCTGAGCCAGAAGCTCTTCCCTGGACTATATTTCATGGTTCCAGAGGGCACTAGGAAGACTTCTAGTGGAGAAAAAAAAAGCACCAGAAGTCATACATAGCTATTAATTCTATGAACAAAAGAGCAATCTCACCAGATAAAATATGCATACTTGTTCATTGTTGGCAATACTGTTATTGAGATAACGAACTACTACTGGATGAGCTTGTTTTCCATACCTTAGAATGGAATATCTACCTAGTGTTATAAATCTATTTTCGAAAACAACATGAGATGAGAGGCCATAAGGCACTACTACTTCAGAACTGAATCTAGTTACCCAAATTGACAGGGGATCAAGATTTCTTTTAAATATTCATGTTAATACTTGTAGGAGAGCGCTACTCTCTGCTTTAATTACAAATGAATCTATTTCTTGTGAATGGCAGTAAATGCAGCCACTTGTAGCAGCACAGGATGCTGGAGATGAGTGGTGGGTGAGTGGGCATTCCCTTTGAGGCTCAGAGAATAATGTGGAAGAAGTAGTGGAAAGAATATAAGATAAGATGCAGGAGTTGAGACAAGGGGGCAAAACGCTGTCTCCTGGGAAAGACACAGTCATTCCAACTGTAAGTCTATAGCAGTTGCAGAATTCTGTACTGCGTCACACACATGAGCTTAGCGCCTCAGTCATCACACATGGATACAGGAAAGTCTCAAGGGGGATTTCATCCTTAGTGGGAAGCATTGGATAGTGATAACTTCAAGGAGAGAGAGGGAGTTGTTGTCTTCAGTTTAACCATAGGTGATTCCATTAAGTTCCAATGGATAGTCCCAAAATATTACTTACACACATGATCCTTGTTGCACTCTCTCTCTCTCTCTCTCTCTCTCTCTCTCTATATATATATATATATATATATATATATATATATATATATATACCACATACACACACATGCATTGCACGCACACACACAAGAGTTATAAATCTGATAAAAATATTGGTAGAGAGGATGATAGGAGTGGTTAAGAGAGCTTGGGAGAGAGAACTGAGAGGGGTTATGAAGAGAGAAATTTGAATAAATTATACATGTGTATGAAATTTATAAAGGACAAATATGATTGGCAAAAATGAAAGAAAATCCACCCAGAGTTTCATTAAAGAATTGATGTCAATTCTGTTCAGCTTTTCCCAGAATCTGGAAAATTAGAGACTATTTCCCAATTATTTTAACTTTTTAATGATTCTTTGTGAATTTCACATCATACATCCCAATTCCATTCATCTCACCCACCCCTCAGACCCACCTTCCACCCTTGCCACCTTCTGCTCAACAGAGAAAAAAATTTATTGTAGAAGCTGTTGTGTGACAAAAATGTGTCCCATGCCTCTGGCTTCTCTTACTCTATCAATACTGGAAACTCACTGAGACTCTTCTTAGACATCCTGTTGTTGCCCCTGTCATGGAAATCCTGTAGTTTTGGATCTATAGGAATGACCCCTTTGTGCACTCCACCAGCATTTATTGAGTAGATGTTGGCATAGGCCAATTCATAGCTCTGAGTCTGAGACTGAGAGGTAATAGCCAGTCAGCCCACCAGCTCTCACACTCTCACACCCTGAGGCTGGTTTACTGGGAACAACTGACAACTGGAAGCTGCCCTGCTGCCCAGGCAAGGTGCAGGCTCCACTTTCCCAGTATTGCAGCCATCAAGGCACATGGCCAGTTTTTCTACTCTCATGTTCCTGGAGCTACCTCTCCCGCCTGCCATAGATAGTGAGGGACAATGGAAGAGAGGAGGGCATCTCTCCCTCATCTGTACCAGAAGAGGCAAGGTGTGCTTTCCTGTACTCATGCCCTCAGGGTTGGCCCACCTGCAACCATAGTATCCAGGGCCATCTCTGTTGTGCTGCTCAGGCATGGTGAAGGATAATTGCTTTCCTGAGTACTGAAGATGGCTAGGAGCGGGATCAGCACTTCTGCTTACACACTTACCTCCCTCACCAGCTTTCCCATAGTGCTGGTATGAGGGGTGGAGCCATACATCAACATATCCCCAGGCTGCAGCCCAGAACAGGGACATCTGCCTAGTCTTTTGGTGGTAATAGACCTCTCCTGCTGCAGGGCTATGGACCCAGGCACAGCCCACAGTGGCAGCATAGGTTAGGACCCTACCATAGTCCCAGGTGTAATCACTGGCTTGTCACAATCATTAGGTTGCTCCTTACTACCCTCAAGTCTTCAGTTCTGCCTCCCTTCATTGTGCCCATATCCTTCTGTTTCTCTTTCTCTTCCATTTCTCCACCACTTATTTGTTCTTCTTAGCGGTACCTGGGGTCTCTTAGTGTCTGAGGTCATCCTAGGAATGGCCTCAGGAGGACTATGCTCCTGTGTATCATTGGGCCAGACGTCATCTTGGGCATGGTCTGTCTTTACCCTTGAGACCTGTGTGGCACCAGGCTGGTGATCATCTTGGGTTTGCTCCTTGCTTGGGCCCATGCAAAGGCCATTCAAGTTCACTCCTGACCAGGGAACCCCCGCAGTCCCAGGCTGGGTTCTTCCAGTTCCCTCCCTGCCTTGGGAGCCCAATGGGGTTCACACTGCATCAGATGGGTGATCTTCCCAGTATAGCTTCCTGTTCAAGCCCCTTGGTTTCAGACTGGTGGTTGTCTCAGGCTTGCTTTCTTTTAAGGCAATGATAAGCTTTCTAATCATTCAATTGTTCACATGTCAGATCACTGATCTCTTCTCTTCCGACTACTAAATGAAGGACATGTGACCCGAGAGCTATATCCACAATATAAATAGGGGCATATCTCCCAAGTGATTTAAATACAATGGAAACCAAATCATATGAAGAATTTAAAAAGGGTAATAAAACTGTAGTACTCTATCAATGAGGAACAAGTATTTCTATGATTCACCCCCCAATACATATTAAAAGACATCTAGTAAAGAGATTTTTCTACTTAATAAAGATCTCAAAGAAAATATACACAACATCTCCTGGATGGGTGAACAAATGCTGTCTTTCTACAATTGTGATCAGAACTCCCACTTCCCTTCATCCTGGGACTGGTGATTCTAGCTTGAACTTCATAAACAA
Source organism: Montemys delectorum (assembly GCA_019843815.1). Taxonomy (NCBI): domain Eukaryota; kingdom Metazoa; phylum Chordata; class Mammalia; order Rodentia; family Muridae; genus Montemys; species Montemys delectorum. The sequence continues at coordinate 32,023 of JADRCD010178671.1, forward strand.
GATTAAAGAAATGCAAGGGTCTTATGCCAGAGACAAAAACTTAAAAATCTAAAATTATCCTTTTGTAAATAGTGTGGTTAGCAAGAAGAAAATCCAAGGAATATACCAGCTCCTAGCCCCACAGAAAAGTTACCCCTCATCAAAGCAGCCCAAAACTCTAAGCTCAGCCCACCAGCACTGTATAGTTTCCAACCTCATCCAAATCTGTTGTGGATGGCATTCAACATGTTTCATCCTAACATTCTTCAACATGTATAAGCTAAGAACATTCCAAATCTTCTCATTCTGGTCCCTTTTCTGGGAAAAGTTTCTTCTTCATAGTGTAATTTTCTTTTTACATGTTCTTGTATGTGGACAGATTATCTAATACTTTGCTTAGAAACTCGCTGTGCTAAATTTCTCTGTTCAGACAATCCACCTTCTGTAGAATGTAATTTAGTCATGTTCTTTGCCAGTCCATAGCAAGTGTTGCCTTTCTTCAACAACATGTTCATTTTCCATCTGAGGTCCAACAGAAGAACCTATCGTTTTTTGTCTACCACCAGCTATTTCAAGGAATCCTAGGCATTTCTTACATATTTATAAAAGAAGCCAACACATGTTAGTCTACTAAAGCACTTTCTGTATTTCTGACACTTGTTACAGTGGCACTCACTTGCTCCCACAAAATTTCTGATTAGTATTTTAGTACACTCACAGCAGAATGCTACAGACTAGTTTACCTCAGTGGCACGAGGTAACTTTCTGAGCATTCTAGGAGCTGAATGTTAGACTGCAAAGCATTGCCACAAGTTTTATCAAGTGTCTTTCTGATCACTTCCTATGTGGGAGCACATCCCAAGTGGCTTTCCTTGGGTCAAAATTCCCTCTTTGTAGAATGATACTAGTCAGCATGGGCTTAAGTCCACCTGACTGCCATCATTTTTACATATTTGCCTCCTTAATGGACATATCTCCAAGTATACTCATAATTTGAGATCATGGGCATCAGGGCAGGAGAATGAAGATTCAGTTTAGTACATCACAGGAGGATAACACTGATTGGCGGGTGTTATTGAAATGGTAGTAGCATATGCACATTTCATATTTCTTATTAGGAAATTCATCTTTTAAGTTATTGAATAACTACAGTGGATGAAATCCACAGAAGGATAAATAAAGGTAAATTTAAAAAGTAAAACCATCAGATGAAAACATCTTGAGTTTATCACTAGGATCAAGTTTTTATTTGTGCAAAACAGGAGGACAATCTCATGACAAATTACACTTGGTTCATTCATACAGCAGGGACTAGTATGTGCTCTTCTACCACTAATACAGAGTTTATGTGTACTGCTGGAGTATACTTTTGTTTAAAAATTATATTGTTGGCCTCTTAATAACTCACTACTGTGCTTTAATATTTTACATACTTGATAGCACTACATATGTATAATATGTAAAAACATATTAGTGTTAATCAGACTCTTGTAGCTAATCCACAGTGTTGATATTAATCATATGTATCACTTGGTGTAGTAATTTACTGATCCTACTTGTTTTTGCATATCACTTAATGATCCAGTTTACATGGAGCATTTGTAAAACTAAGTATCACAGAAATGCAAAAATAGATGATAGGCTGTATTAAATGACTAGGAACTTATTAAATGGCAGCTTTAGCATAGTTACTCTGTGTGACATGGCTAGGTAAAGGCCATGGCCAACACCTTGTTAGTCTGTAGAGCAGCCTGTAGACACCAACCACCTAGCCTAAAGCTGGGGATACAGTGGAGAATTGCCAACAAGTTTATATTTTGTTTGTTTGTTTGTTTGAGTCAGGATCTTACTATGTGGCTCTGGTTTCTTGAAACTCACTATTTAGACAAAGCTGGCCTTAAACTCACAGAGATCCATCTGCCTCTATCTCCCAAGTGCTGGGATTAAAAGCATGAGCCACAGCAACTAGTTCAACCTCAAATCTTAAAGGAAGTACTGACACAAAACAAACAACAATAAGACCATAAAGCAGGGGTGAAGAAGCAACACAGACAATGTGAGCCCCAAGAGCAAAGATCTTAGACATGAGGGCATTGAGAATGTATTATTGGGAAATTGGAGCTTCTAAACCAGCTCCATTACTGGTGGTACTTCAAATTTGCGGAAATAAATAAATTCTTCTGAGCCTTAAGACCTATAGCTCTGAAATGTGAAATACTATTTTTTTATTAGATTGGTGAGGGTAAGTATAGGTTAAGTGAGATTAATTAGGTAATTTATGTAGATCAGCATAAGCAATAAGGAGAGTGAATAGAAGTTTCCCATAGTATGGTGGATTTGGAGATACGACCACTATACAAATACCTTTCCTATAAACTTTATTACTCCCAGAACCCTTACCACCACATCAATCTCAAAATTGGATAACATATAGGTATAATGCAAGGTAATTTTGAAATTTCACCAATCATTCCCTATGTAGAATAGTTACTGAATGATTTAAAGATGAAGTGTATTACAAATGTTTCCTAATGTCTAACAATTCACAGCAAGAACAACATTGTTGACTTGGGTTTGTGCATGTGAAAATATTTTAAAGTTCATGCTCCTGGTAGGACTGGGTTCAAGAAGAGAGGCACTGTTCTTGCAGTCGCCAGAGGAAGCAGAGAGGAAAAGGCATCTTCAAAGGCCCGCTGGTCCTCAGGCACCCAGAAACAGAGCCAGTGTTCTGTAGCACAGTATAGCTTTCTATTGTAAATATTTCCTCAAAAGAAACACAAAGTTACACACAGAAGGTGGATTGTTACTAACTTTCAGAAGGTATTTCCACCTTGAAGTGGAGGGGGCGGATTCTTGTTGAATGATTCCTGAACAGACAGAATGCTTTTTATTAAGGAACCTTTCAGCCATTACTCTGGTGAGGACATTTTGGTCTTCCTGAATTGCTACCCTGCTCTTTCATCAGTGGCTGTTTCCTTCTTGGCTCAGTTCCAGGTCCTGGAGAACCACTGATCATCAGTAAGGGGATCCTTTTGATAGGTGGCCAAGGCCAGGACAAGGGTTTGTCACAGATGATTTGGTTTTAAAGTATGGTTTATGAATGAATAGTAATTTTTATAAGCACTTCCACCTGACCTGTTCTTTGGTCTGTGAGTGGGAAGTTAAGCAAGAATAACAGGGGCAATTAAAAAGAATAATGAGGAATACATATTTAAGAAGATGATGATGTGTCTAACAGTTGCTTCTTATACTCAGTGGATATCCCTTACTCTGGCCTCATTCAGTCTGGAAACCTCATATGCAACAGTACAAAACCCATTTGCAGTTTCCTGGGGACACTGTACAATAGTATATATCCAAATCTTTGCACACACTCTTCTTCTGGTTATATTATAATACTGACCCTTCATTCATGTCTGATTTCAGCTGTGAAGCTTACTCTTTTTTTCTTCGTCAATTAGCAATACTAATAGTATCTTCCATGAGTATTCAGAAATGCCAATATACTAGACTTACTGTTTGTTTATTGGACTGTGTGTCCTTATAAACATCTAGAGGTCCAAAAATCCTTAAGGAGTCTTCCATGAATTTTTTATTCAGCAGTTATACTAGAATATTTTAATATAAAAGTTCTATAAACTAGAAAGGAGTCCTATTATGGAGAGTGCTTTAATTTTTTTCTTAATATATGAAATAAGATTCCAGTAATAACATTTCCTCTTATGCCTGGCTTCAGAAACCATGATGTAGGCAATCTTTCCCTTGGGTTTTGGTGGGAACATTTGAGAAGCAATGACAGAAACTTCTGGCATTGCTCAACTCTCCTATTTTATACATTTTCTCTATGTTTGTATTAGTGCAAATTGTAGGTAAAACATTTAGTAAATCCACACAGTGGTATTATTAACATCTTACATATAAGACAAAATTTTCTATTTTTCAACTTCAAGCAAGATGAAGTAGGCAAGTATTTACCATGCATACTGCGAAATGATGATATTAGATGACACAACCTGTTCCGTGAAGTTGTGGGTCTAGATCCAGCATAAAAATAAGAAGAGGCAAAACTGGTTTATGTGGTTGTCTATCACATAAAAATTTCCATCAGTTAATGTTTCATTACCAAAGTGATCTTCATAGTGTAAACATGCATTAATGCACTGCATTATGAACTAACTACTGAAGACAAGTCAAACTTGATCAATTCTCATTTTGTAAACTATTAGAGCTGAACATGAACTAAAAACTTCACCAATCCAAGGATGGCAAATGTACATGTGTGCATGGACATTTACTTTTTTGAGACCTTGGTAGACATGATTAATCAATCATGAGAGCCTCTTATCACTAATAATCATTACAAATACAGGACATTTATCCAGGAAGGCACAGCAAGTTAAAAAGCTGACAAAGATAAGATCATCTGTCTTTGATTGACTTCAACCTTAAACCCAAAGAATTCAGTGATGTTCTGGACAGGAAGATATAAGGGCTTTAGTCATTCTAAGGTGAAACATAATCTACATAGCTCATTTATTGTGTCCTCACTATTTAATCACTAACAAATATAGTTTATAATATAGTGCATATGGTTCATAAAAGTAATTTATATAAAGCAACCTTAGATGTCAAATATTTCAATCTTTATAATACTATCAAATACAAATTGTTAACCCCATTTTGTAAATAGGAAAATCAGGCTGTAAGGCAGAGCTGAAGAGCAGGTGAGACATAGTTTAATCTGTTAGGTGTTTTTAAAAACAAAATCGAGATGACATTTGAAAGTTAGGCAATTCTATGTGAAAATACGGTTTCAACGCATTTTATTTGAGAGTAATAGTAAGCCTGTTTTTCCTTGTGGGGACAGTTTGTTCATGTTTCATAGAGACTATACCACTTACATGACTGTATTCAGTGTGTCACAAAGAGCAAAGAGTGAGGCCTCTATGCAATTCATTAGAACCTGTTTCATTTTCACCTGCTATACTTATTTTACTTGGGACTGCATGTGAACAGAGTTAGTATTAACCACTCCAGAGTCCCCCAATCCAAATTCCTCTCTGACTTTCTTCTATGGCTTTTGCTTGTCTTGCTGATGTGAAGGCTTTTCGATTCTATTTCCATATTACTGAAGCAATGAACTTGCTGGAGTTTTGGGGGAGGGTAGGACTCAAGAAATGTGTGAGGGCTGTAAGCAGGAATCACTAAAAGCAGGACAAGTTCTGGTTTTGGTCCTTCTCTTCAGGGGATGTTTTCCATTTTCATGGTGTTTTCTGTCCATAGCATATGACTAACCAGGCTGACTTACCATCTTAGAGTACAGACACTGTGCTTTTCATTTGTAAACTCTACCAGATACAAAGTTTTACTGATTTCATCATATACTATACTTATATACATATATATTATACATGTGGATTGTGAGTAAATTATAGAGTTGCCCCCAGGATACTTCATAAGAAGATTTGAAGTATTGTGTGTCTTTATAAAGACCAACATTCAGTAAGGGCCACTTTTATCATATAAATCCTTTAGAAAGATTTTAGAAGCTCCAATTAAGTCCTTTGATTTCAAAGCTTATCCTCTGGTGCTACTCAGCACCTCCAGCAAAACTGGACAATTTTTGAACTAACCTATTTGATAAGCATTTGGTTCTCCACAAGACTAGCAAGTTTTGATATTTCTACTTTCAAATTAACCCTGTCCCTTCATGTTGCTACTTGAGAAGTTTGAATGAGATAGTTACACCTCACTCTGGCTTCCTTTATTCTACTCTTAAAGCACTCACCAGGTCATATGTAAAAAGATAATAGATAGGTATTGAAGCCTATTTATGCTGAATTACACCAGTAATTTTTGTCAAGACATAAGAATGTGTAAATAAAATAACCAATAAAATTGCAAAAAAAAGATTTTTTTATAAAAATATGTTCGAGTCAACATGAATATTCAAATGCTAGAACATGAGGAAGATCTAGATCTGCTATTTTTCTCTGCAAAATCTGTCATTGTACTTAACTTTCTCAATAGGAAAGTCTTTCATTAATAGAAGAAAGACAATTATATTGCAGAGGTTGAACATAATCTTGTAACATTTCATTGCAGTACAACCATAAGATTTTTGTATGTAGAAGGTTCATCTGTTTAATGTCTGTACTAAAGTTCATAAAAGGAAAAACAGCTAGCTCTCTCACCCACTGACCCCATTCATATACTAGGTAAAAAGTCACTGGGTGGCTTTGGAGAATTTCCCAGATGGCTGGGGCAGAATTGGGAAACCCCCTGCTGAACGTCTGAGTACAGGGCCTCAATTCAGCAAAGCTTCACAGAACTTTTGACTAAGATACACTACTTCCATTATTCTCTCTGTGCCCATCTTAAGTTGCCCTCTCCCACCCTCATCATACCAACCATGTCAGAACTTCTGCCAGTTCCCACTTGTCTCTTGGAAGGCGGAAGAAGGAAGACTATTTTATCTAATAATAACAAATCTCAAATTCAACTTCATAACCAGGCTGAGCAAGGCTGATTCCCAAGAGCTTTTTCCTGTTTAAGGATGGGCAAAGATCAATGTTGAAAGACCACTGGTTTGTCACAGCCATTGGTTAGAAAGCCTCAGTGTCCACTTAATATGACAAATTTCATATGAGACTTTAAATAGATGTAGTGAGGGGGAAGGTGCAGGTTTTGGAGATATATGTTCACTGTCTTTACTGAATTATCTCATGAATAGTAAAGAACATTCAAATCAGATCAAAGACATCACTAAGTAGATATATAGGGCATGCTATTCTTGTCTCCCATGGCTTTAAAAAACATGGGATAGTTGAGTAGAAGAAAAGTATTCTATGTGTGTTTGTTTCTGTTACTGCAAAGTGATCAAGGGGAAAAATGAATCTTCTGGTCTACCAGCATGAATGTGGTTCACCCCAAGAATAGGATATGATTTACAAAATATTCAGTGACTTGTCATAGACTTACACTACATAGTATAGTTTATTTTATTTCTTATTAATAAAAGCCGTGAAAACTGAGTGAAAATAGTAGAAAGTTTTGTTAAGTCTTCAATCTTCTCACATTCTGCAGGACCAGGAATAGAAGTCATTGCCATGGTTGAAGCATCTGATATTCTTTCCCTTCATGCATTCTCATTTTAACAACTTTATTGAGATATGATTTACATGCTGTTCAAACTTGTAAATCAAAGTGTACACCCATGGGAGAGTATTTGCATAGCCACACAACCATCATTGTGATGCCATTTTAATAGTGTCAGTTTATCATATTTTTATGCTACCTAGTATGTATTTCCTTCTTACAGAGACCAGATCTCATTTGCTGTTGCAGGAAATATTAAAAAATGAACCTGCCAACTCTCCATGGGGCCAGATCGTGCCTCCTGCTCCTGCCTCCACCACCAACTTTCTCCAGCTTGCTCCCCTCCACCCCTCCAACCCCCCACAGCATCTGGCTCACTTGTCCTGGAAGCCACTAGTTCTCTCTCTGCTATAATCTTCTGTAACTGGCGATCCCACATTCCAGTAACCAAATTAAATCGCCAGCCTCCCGGTTAAAAAAATCACAATACCTTGTAACCCAGTAAAATCAAGACTCTTAAAGCTTAATTAACCAATCAAATTTATGTATCAATAAAATCACAATTTACAAGATGCCAATACAATAATTTCAGAGCCAACTGATAATGATAAAAGCTTTGTCCCAGTATTTCTAATCTTGTAAAACTATAGCTACTTGTGGCTGACAAACACCACATGGGTTCAAGTTGACAGCCATCTTCCTTCCCCTCCTACTCTGAGATGCTCCCTGCCTCTGCAAGGCTTAGCTCCACCTCCCTTCCCCTGTCCAATCACAGGCCTCCCACTGCCCTAATGTGATTGGTCAGGGAAAATCCTGCAAGAATTTACAACACACATTTCTTAATATTGTTGCTCAGTTACATTCTTGCACTTAAACATATGTATAACAAAAACATTTATCAGTTCGGGGTTAAATTTTTGTTCCTAAACTGAACAGAGTATTTAGTATATAGAAATTTTATATATGTGATGTGATTAAACTCATAAGCTTCGCTGATACCACTTACCAAAGAGAATAAAAATAAATATCAAAAAGATATTTAGAGGGCCACAACATAACACACACATAAGAAGTCATGCAAATCTTAAGTATCCATTAAGAAATGTTTTCTATTGAGAGAAATATGTAGGATAGAGAAACACAAATCTAAACATTCAGAGTATCTAGATTCTCCTCAATCCTTCTTCCTTCTCGTGAGAACAAATGAAATTTAGATATCCCAGAATCCTTTGTAACCCTATCCTATGACAATTCCAAACAATGAGACCGGAGCACAAGTAGAGCATCCCCAAGCCCAGCCCTTGCCACCTCCTTAAGACTCTTAACACATACTCACATTCTCCTCTTGCTCAGTTGACAGACACTGAAAACCCTGAAGAGGTAATCATGTGGTTAGAGATTGGAACACTTATGGCTTTGAGGAAAATCTAAGAAACTAATTACATCTACAATAAGTTCCAATATGAGGAAGTGATTGTTGATCTTGTTCACTAGATCGCTGAGATTTCATGACTGCTGTTCATCAATCATCGGAGAGAATTTCATAACTCAGTATTGGGTGTTTCTGTAACAAAAAGGTAAAAGATAGCATTAATTAGCAAGCAAAGTTAATGAACAAAGCTAATACAGGATGGAAGGTTAGGTCATTTCATTATGCAAAAAGTTTGGTTTCATTCCAACTTGTAGGTGTTCAGACTAGAATTTGCATGCCTGGCAAACCAAGATCTTATTCAAAAACTGTAGAAATAGAACCCTATTACATTGACTACACATGGCTGCCTTTGGATTATGTTAACACTCAAAGAAAAAATAGACATTCTGTGTATGAAAATGAAAGAGAAATAAGACCAGCAATATGTTTTTTTAAATTTTTTTAAGTTGGAAAATTTAATAATGCCAGGCCTTTGCAAGTCACTAAATGGAATACCAAAGAGAAAAGTCTTAGTGACTAAGAACTATGATAAATATGTTTCAATCAACCCATTTAATCCTGAGGACCTCATTAGCAAAGACTGAAAGTTATAAGTATGAAAACTAAACTTAATTAATTTTGAAAAGTGTAGCTGAAAAACCAAGTCTACTAAACAGATTGGAGTGACTTATAACTTAGCAGTTTGGAAGTAAAAAACTGTTGGAAGTATTACACTGGCATAAATTCACTAAAATTTTAAATTCATTTAAAAGTATAAGTCCTTTAGACTTAATTCATCTTTGGAATTTTGAGCTTTAAAAAAAAAGACACAAATTGTAAATCCCTTAAGAATGATATACACTGGTACTGATTAAAATATCATCAAAAATAACTATTGTTAAAAAAAAAAAGAAGACACCCAAGGACAGAACCACAGGTCATTAAGTACACACACACATACACACATATACACATACACACACACACACACACACACACACACACACACACACACACACACATACACATACACATACACACAAGGGTGTTTTCCTACCAGTGAACAGAATTGGAGCCTGCAAAGAAACTTTCTCCCATATCCACACTAGTGAGCCCTTATCAGACTAATCCTGGGGAGTGTCAGGACAACAGTGGCCAGCATCTGAACTCAAGGTCCTCAGATCATGACCTAAGATCTGAAAGCTAAGCAAAAAAGTGTATTTGAAAAATGCCACTGGGAATCACTCTAAGTAAGAAACATCAGAAGTATGCTGAGAAAGATCTTGAACCATAAAATATTCACAGCAAAGGGTTCAGCCACTCTCTCTGAAGAGTAGAAGCTGGAAAATCTCTTTCAGAAGGTCCTAGTTGATACAACAGGCTATGTCTTTACACCCTACATCAATCACTGGATGGAAACTTCTACAAAATCGATAGTATCCTTAAATGGCATTTGTTGAACGAGCATGAACTGAGAACTATCAGCAACTAAAGCTCTTGAGGGAGGTCTGGGAGGGAAACCCAAGTGTCTATTGTAACTAGTGGTTTATATTTCTTGTATGTTTCTCCTTCATAAATGAGATTACATGTTTTGATAAACCATGCAAGGTCTACTATTGTATAATAGCTGTTGGGAGCCAGGAAGGAAGATTAGGAGCAAACCTTATCTTCATGGATCATCTTCATGAGGGCAGACATCTGGAAGAATGGAGAAGCCTGCATATCATCTGGAGATACAGTTTCTTTGAACAGGACATTAAACTGTGCTTTGTAAGGAGAAGACCATCATATTTCTTTCTTTCTTTATTAATAATTTTATTTGTTTACATTTCAAATGTTATTTCCCCTCCATGAACTCCCCACCCTGTTCCCCTCCTGTTTGCCTCTAAAAAGGTGCTTCTCTGCCCACCTACCACTCTCATATTTTATGTTTAACACGAGGAATGAAGTTGACTGTTGGAGACCAAAAAGGATCAATCCAATAGTTTGCTCCTTTTTCATTTCCATTTCCCCTTTGAGATGTCAAGGGGAGGGACAAGAGAGCCTCATTTCCATATTCATTTTCACTGAGAAGAAACATGGGAGAACCATTTTATAGCTATGTACTTGAACCAACATTTATAAGGGGCTGGAATATCTAGACTATTCTTTGAAAGTGCCCAGCTCCTGGCAGATGATAATGTTGAATATGACGATGGTGATGACAATGATCATAATGATGATGAGAACATTTTTTGTGAAATTACTGAGAATAAGAACTGTATTTCAGCATTAAGAAGAAATAATTAGCCTAATTATGCCTAAAATATCGTGGTACATACATTTCTAAAGCTAAGAAAGTAGATCAAAATTATCTAGAAAAAAATACATAAAGACAAAACATTTCCAACCTCAAAAAAAGTCAAATAAAATTGAGACTCATATGGATCATGAATATATATTTTGTATATAAATGGACAGATAAAGTGAGAAACATAAACTTAGCCTCCTGTGCCATGATCATACTTTAGTTTTTTTTTTAAACCTATTAGTCACTTTCCTAAACATGAAAAAGTAGTATTCTTATATACCTTAGAACTTTAATATGTTAATATACTTACTTTAAGACTTCCATCCTCACTCTACCACCTGCCATACTGTCAAAGGCTTCTAAAGGTATTGCCATCCAGAAATTATATAAAGAGTATTCTATGGTCCCCTCTTCAGTCACAGAACATCCTAAATCACAGCTACAGTATCATTTTTTTAAAGGCAGCTTGGAGGTGTCTTTATAGACCATAAAGTTGTTTTGATTGCTTCTATCACCAGAGGAGAAAGATCAAGCCAAATGGGTGTTGGGAATATTAAGATTTAAAAGCTTAGTACTTTACCTCCCCCCTTCTCAGAACTGAGTTTTATTAGCAGATGAGCTTTGAAGTATCTCAAGGGGAGAGCGGTAGTAATAGATGCTGAGCAAGAACAACAAATGCATTTCCCAGTTTCCATCTGAGAGGGAATGTCCCCAACATACACAAGTACTAAATAGCTAGCAATC
>JADRCD010178672.1:3324-23551 GCA_019843815.1 Montemys delectorum
ATCCTGTACTCAGTAGACCACCTACTCGAGATCCTGTACTCAGTAGAATCAGAATAACAACACATAATTTATTTTGTAGTTAGATGTGATCCAGAAAATGAAAGGAATAGCACTGAAATGTATACATTTGTATAATATGTTAATTCTGTTTCTTACCGAACACAATCAGGTGGAGCTTTGGGCAAAGTTTAATGGACAAAGAGGCAACCATCAGAGCAGCTATCACATTTTGGGAATATGAGATTTTGAGAGGCAGCTAAATGTCTAGGAGGGGAATTTAATACAGAGCCTTTTGTTGTTTGTTTTTTTTTGTTTGTGTTGTTGTTTTTTGTTTGTTTTGTTTTGTTTTTTTGAGACAGAGTTTCTCTGTGTAGTCCTGGCTGCCTTGGAACTCACTCTGTAGACCAGGCTGGCCTCGAACTCAGAAATCCACCTGCCTCTGCCTCCCAAGTGCTGGGATTAAAGGCGTGCACCACCACTGCCCAGCTGTGTTGTTGTTTTTTAAAATAGAGTTTTTCTACGTAGCCCTGGCTGTCCTGAAACTCACTGTGTAAACTGGCATCAAAGTAGGGGTTGCACCTGCCTCCTGAGTGCTGGGATAGTCCTGAGCATGTCTGAAGCTGTGTACCCCAGCAAGCATGCTGTTTTAGAGGGCATACTTAACTAAGGTGACTTGGGAGAATCTACAACTAACTACTTTTGGTGACTGTGATGGGATGCTGCTGTGAGAAGATACACAAACACACACACACAAATACACACACACACACACACACACACACTTTTTCACTGTAAACACACTGAATGCTCATCCCCCCTCCAAGCTCATCTCTCCTGCTTCAGCACTCAGTCTTAGACACGTAGTTATACTTCCAACCCCAAAGCCTTTTATTAGATCTGAAGAACTGCAGCCAGTGTGGAGGGAAAGCATGGGAAAGTGACTCGGGAAAGCGAAAGATCAAAGAGAGGTCACTCAACCCCAGGCTGTTGCTTTCCCAGGGTGCTCCCAGCAATTCCCCTCCCACGATTTTGTCTTTTATGACTTCCAGTTTCCAGAACTGAATGCATTTCAGACTGTCTAAAGCATCTGGTTTTCCTGCCATATTCAAAATACATGTTGGCTGAGGGTTCACCTATGTTTCTCAGCCTGAAAGCAGAAGATAGGAGGTTTCCCAGGCAACTTGAGAAGAACTGCACTAGATAATCCTATACGGCATTTTGTTGGCTTTTTTTTTTTTTTTTAAATCACTGTACTTGGCTTAGAAAGTTATTTTGTGTTTAACTTTAAGTACAGATGATCTTGGATACAGTGGGGGCCTAGGGGTCATAATATATCAAATAAAACAATAAAACTACCCTATCAAAATATTAGTCTCCTGCTCCCCACTCAATTTTCCCTCTATGTATTTCATGATGAAAACAAACAGCATCACTCCTCTGAGTGACATAAAGGCCAGGCTCCAGCCGAGCTGGCAACACACAGACTCAGCAGCTCACTCCTTCCTTTTCCTTCTCAGGTCATGCTGTAATCTAAACACTGTTTCTCTGTAGTCTTTGATGGATTTTTAAAAATAAAAAGCAACAACCCTCTTGCTCAGGGCGACTGGATAGTACAACAAAGAGATGGTATTGAACAGGTGAGAAAATTATGATTTAGTTGCTTCAGAATGCCTCTAGGGGTAGTGTTCAGTAGTAGACCCAATGTTTATTCAAGTGTGAGGCATTGTTGACTTCGAGAGAAGTTGAAACAACAAGAGATTCAGAAAGTCTATATGGTAGTAAAGAGCGACATTGGGACTAAGGAGATAGCTCAGTCAGTAAATGTCCTCAGAAGATGGTGTAAATAAAACAACACCAATAGACAAGCTAAGTGGAAGGAGGAAAGCTCATAAGGCCTCAATCCAGACAACTCCAGGCGACTAAGGAATGCTGAGAGCAGAGTCTTCTCCAGAAAGAGCATACCAATCTCTTATCCAGAACCAAGTGGTCATTCCTAAAAACATGCATACCAGTAACACTATACAGCCTGAGCAGGTTGTACTTATACATTTAAATAGATTCATACATATATACACACATATGTGTAGACACACACGATTAAATAAAAAAGGCTAGGTCAGGGGACAGAGTACATAGGATGTGGGAAAGTGGAGGGACAGAGTACATAGGATGTGGGAAAGGAGAGGCTTTTATAATCTCAAAAAACATTAAATGATGGAGTACAAATGGTCAATAAATATATGAAAGCAATGTTCAACATTTTTGAGTCATCAGGGAAATGCAATCAAAGCTACACTGAGATCTGGACTTCCCCCAGTCAGAATGGCAGTCATCAAAAAGCCAACAACAAAGGCTGGAGAGCTGGTAGGGAAAGGCTTGTCTACTTCCAGTGTGAATGTCAATTAGTGAGACCACAGTGAGAACAGCATGGAGGTTCTTCAAACAGCTAATAGTCCCAGTGCTTGGGAGCTAGAGACAGAAGGATCATGAATTTGGGACAAATCTGGACTATATAACAATTCCCAGGATATTCTTAAATCAATATTAAGACCCTATCTTAAAAAATGATAGAAAAAAGACTAAAACTAGAACTACCAAGTGATCCAGCTGTTCCCTTCCTAGGAATGCTGGGAATCTATCCAGGGGAATTTAGGTCAACCTACTACTGAGATGCCTTGCACACTCATCGTCACTGCAGACTATTCACAATGGTCAAGATATACAAACATCCTACAAATGATTGTGTGGCAATCTTGTATGGCCAGGAAAGTGGCTCAGCTGGTAAAGACACTTGCCGCCAAGTCTCATGACCTGGGTTCAATCTCTAGAACTCATGGTAGAAGATGAAAATTGACTCCCAAATATTGTCTTCTGATTTTCACATGGCTCTATGGCATATGCAAACATACACACACACACACACACACACACACACACACACACACTACACACATACAATAATAATAAATAAACAAAAAATTTAAATGTTTTTAAAAGAAAATGGGGTATATGTATCAAAGGTGCACTATTCAATCATATAGAAGAATGAAATGATCTCTTTCCCAGCAAAGTGGATGGAGCTGAAGTTCGTGTTAAGCAAATTATACCAGGTCAGAAAGACAAGTATCATGTTTCTCTCATATACAGAATGTAGAAGTGGGGGCTATGGAGGTGTACCATGGAAATAGAAGGAGGCCTGTTTGAGAAAGGAAGACCAGAGGGAGAGGGGACCAGAGGAAGTGGGGCATAAATATGATCAAAGTACATAATACACGATTAAACCCACCATTCTATACAAGAAATATATGTTAATAAAAAGAGGTGGCACCCAGTGGGAGGTCTTTAGATCACTGAAAGGGAGCCCTTGAAAAGGATAGTAAGAGTCAGTTCTCTGCTTCTGTTTTTTGGCCTTGAGCAATGAGGTTCACCACGCCATGCGTTACAGTGGTGATGTGCCAGCTCAGGTCCAAATTAACAGGGCAAGTTGATGACAGATTAGAAGCTCCAAACGTGTAAGCCAATATAGACCTTTTCTCTACATAAGCTAACGTTCTCAAGTTAGGTAACAGAAAGCTATTTCACACACCAGGCGGTCTTATTTGTCCAAGGAGAGTGCCCCCTACCCACGGGAGAGCATCCATTTCCACTCTCTTCACTCTCATCTACCGAAATGGGTGAGAAAACACCAGCCCTTGTTCTTCTGTTCCTATCACTGCTTTTCATTAATGTACCTGCTGTGGTTGGCCATGCCTTTTCCCTTGACCCCTAAGGACATCAAAGACAATTCCACTCCTGGGTACAGTGATTCAAACTAGGCTCTTCTACCTAGATTAAACATTTTGAATCACGGGCCTTTCAAATACTTAACTAGGGTTTTGGGGGACTTGGGGGCGGAAGTGATTGTTACTTGTTGGTTTGTTCAGTTTGGGGTTTTGAAACAGAATCTCATTATGTAGCTCAGGATAGCCTGGAACTCATGATTCCCCTGCCTCAGCTTTCGAAGTGCTGGGATTCCAGCACTCCTTTATATCTTTTGATGGGCAAGTAAGCCAGGGTAAGAAAGTAATTTCTGTATTCAATCCATTCCATAATCACAACTAGCCCCACCTCCAAACTAGCCCCCATACTCTTTCTGCCCCACCCCACCTCACCCCACACCCTTGTGGTTTCTTAAATCAAGCAGCAGATTACTCGGTACCACTTTAATGGTGTCCTTTAACAGGAAAGCCAATCACCCCGTTTTCCCTGAGCAAGTCAGGGATTTTGTCTTTTCTTTTTACCAAGGGAGAAAGCTAGCTTCAAGGAAATGGGGAAAGCTTGCTGAGAGGCAATCTTCCTAATTAAGTTCTTACCTGTACAGTAGGGACCATGCTAAAAGCTGGCCAGAGAAAAAGGCAAACAGGGAATGCCTCTGGTTCTCAGCACTTGGAGTTTAAGGGAGATGAAAACAGCAAGAACTAATATATGGGCATACAGACATCAAACAGCTGTGCAAACATTGGGCAGCGGCAGAAATTAAACCCGAAAGTAAATAAAGTATTTACGTTATGTAAAAGTCGCCCAGCTGCCCTCATTCTCTACTGGGGCTCAGGAGGAGACTAGGAACAGGAGAGGAAAGCGCTGGGGTGACAGAGCCTGCATTTTTTTTCTGTAGGGGATGGTGTCTGCAGAAAGGAGCAGAGAGGTTACATGTGGCTCAGGGAACAAAGACGGACTATTGCATAAAGCCTCGGCTGCTAGTGCATAACCTCTAAACCTCGGTCTTCGAGATGAACTGAGTTTGTTTCTCAGAAGTAGCTCTTCCATGTCAGACCATGCTTTTAGGAATCTGTGTCAGTAACTAATTTTAAAGTGTTAGAGATGGCCCCAGTGGCCAGCCACAGCTGGAACTCAGTGAAGAGGTCTGAGAGCTGCTACCAGAACCGTCCTACCTCAAAGGACAGCTTGATTTTCCACATGCACTCAGGACCATCAAGTGAGCTACAGTAGCCCACTGCCACGGGAGCCCCTGCCTGGTACCCATGTATCGTGGAACTCCTCTCAGCCTTCCTAATGAGGAAACACAGCTTTAATCAGCTGAGGTGCCTGGAGTCAACACCTGGAGCATGGGACACATGAATGATTGATGTCCTACTCAGCTGCTCCTAAATCCTACTTCAGATGCCAAAAAGGAGGAGTTTTTGTGTTTAAGTGAAAATAATGGTTTGCCCAGAGACATTATTTATTTATAATAGTCTATGTATCTGAACAACAGTGAAGATTTTAAAAGACTGAAAACAATCCGGGCTTTTGGGTACAAAATTAGAAATGGTCGTAACATGAAAAAAATCCAGAACCATAATTTAGACATAATCACTGTCAACATTTTAATGTATAACTTTGAATACACAGATTAAAAGCTCTTTACAGGGACCAATGAGATGGCTAAGTGGGTTAGAGGACTTCCTGCCAAGACTGATGGCCTGGACTTAATTCCCTGTGCCCACATGATGAGGGAGAATGGACTCCTATAAGCTCTCCTCCATACGTATGCCATGGCATGTATGCATGCACATGCAAATCAATAAATAAAATATAATTCAGCAATGATGAATTTTTTAATTGACGTAATCTAATTTTTTCCCTTAGAACTATTTAGTTTTTCATGTCAATAAATGCTTATACTATTTTTATGCAATCATATATCCATACCATACTCTTTTTTTTTTTTTTTTTTTTTTTTGGTTTTTCAAGACAGGGTTTCTCTGTGTAGCCCTGGCTGTCCTGGAACTCACTCTGTAGACCAGGCTGGCATACTCTCTTTCATCCTCATCCCCACCCCCAGCAATGATGGATCATCTTTGCTGATAAAAGTGTGTGCACACTGTAGACTTTTGAGAATTAGAAATCTCTCCTATTAGAGATGCAACTCAGAGGTAGAGACCTGCCTAGCACAAGGTCCAGAGTTCAATCCTGGTAAAACACACACATACACACACACACACACACACACACACACACACACACCAAACCAAACAAATAGCATTCCCTCACCCTAGCTGATACATAGAGCTCAGTGCTTAGTTAAAAAATAAAAGAGCCCCACAAGAGACATTTTTTTTTGGTACAGTCTCAGTGTGTAGCCCAAGCGTGTCCCAAAGTCAAGCTCTTCCTATTTCAGCCTCTTGAGTGTTGGGATTATAGATACCATTATGATTGAGCTAGGAGACATGTCTCCTAAAACATTCTCTGCTGTTTACACTTCCCACTATCACATGAGAAGTCCTGAAATGGGTTTTAAAACTGACGTTATCCTCATCCCTTGCCGAATCCAGTAAGTGATGCCCCAAAGTTCATGCATGCTCCAATTAGGAGCTCTATAGCTTTTTAACTGAGTAAAATCCTTGAGCAACCTGGAACAGAATTAATGTTGTCTGATACTAATTACTCCCTAGATCTAGTTTATTATAGGAAGCAGATTCAATTCTTAGTGTATTCTCTCAGGACCTGCTCTACATAGCCATTAATTTTATTCTTGATTTTCATATATTTCATCTGTGTTTTTGTTTGGATTTCTGTAAGCATAAATCTATTTAGTATATACTTTATTACTGCATGGTCATTGAATTAACCTTATGAAGACATCAATTTTTTTTTAAATGCTCTGAGTTGGAAAGATTGTTCAAAGATTAGGAGCATAAACTGTACTTCCACAGGACCTGAGTCTGGTGTTCAGCAGCCATATCAGGTGGCTTACAACTCCAGCTCCAAGGGGATCCAACTCCTCTGGCCCCTAAGGCGCCTGCACTCACAGGCACACACTGCACTTCATTCACACATTCATATCCTTTTTAAATAGCTTCTAAGCAATATACTTGTGAGAAAGGGTCCTAGAATTCAGGCTGATGCACTGTAGCCTACAAAGAACACACAGTTGTCCTAAGGTACCAATCCTTCTTCAGCCCAAACAAATGTGTCTCTGAACTGTTATCACAGTGTGTTAACCACTTGTGAAAAGCTGGGCCCAGAAGGGAAGCTTCTGCTTCAACAAGAGAGAGATGGAGACACACAGAGAGAATATGAACTAATTGTCCTATCTATATGGAAGTGAAGAAGAGGGGTCTGCCATGTCAGGGCTACCAGGTATGTAACAAGTGCTAGTTTGGCTCCCACCAGAGACCCAGGGAACTGCTTTAGGAAAAGGATTGATTGCTTGCGTTCCTCCAGCCACACACCTGGAATACGAAGGATGGGATATATTCTAACTCCTTCCATTGCAAAGACATGAGAACAAGTTCGTTTACATTCATTACGTGAGGCTACCTTTTATAGAGCCTATATGTTCCCTCAACCAACTAAGGAGAGGCAACTGTGCCCAGGATGCTTATGGGTCTCTTGGAGGAGAGGACTCAGTTGTTCAAAGTAAGCAAGCATGAGAAGGGGGAGGTACCACCTACTCAGACATTTCGAACTCTTAGCAATTAATAACTGGCTGCTTGAGTTGGAAGCTGCCATACCTATCACAGTCCTTATTTATCTATCTGTTTGTCTGTCTGTCCATCCGTCCATCCTCTATCTATCTATCTATCTATCTATCTATCTATCTAGCTATCTATCTATCTATCTATCTATCTATTATCTATCTATCTATCTATCTATCTATCTATCTAATGTGTATTGGTGTTTTGCCTGCGTGTATGTCTGTCTGCCATGTACATACCTAACCTTGCTACTTCAACTGCTCTTACAAACCTTTCTGAGCATGCCTTCTTTCTAGAAAAAAAAACCTCCTTTTGAATCTTCAAAGGAGTGAAACAGTTTTAAAAGTAAAACATGAAGATGTTTATAAAGTGGAATAAGGACCAACAGTGCTGACCGGGTTGGGGGGGGGGCAGTGATTTTGAACAAATCTTCAATTGTTTTCCATTACTCCATCTGGGTCTGTTCACAGGGAGTTTGGAGCCTCTTCCTGACAAAGAATGGAGGACCTCATTGCACCCCTGGGAGGTCCACAGGAAAAGGGAGGAAGGAGGGCAGGAGTGTTAGAACATGGTCAATAATGCCAAAATAAAGATAACATGCAGTTTAAAGAGAAGCTGGGACCACAAACCAGCACAGTAAGCCAGGAAGCCAGCGTGTTGAGCTAGGCAGCAGAAATGGAAGCCAGAAAACAGCGCCAGCGGCAGAGGGACAGGAAAGACAAGGCAAGGAATGGCAGGGATGAGTCCACAGGGAAAGTTGTCCTGGGTAAATACCTGGGACAAGGGCTGAAGGCACCTAGCTGTTTGCTTGTACTGCAGGGTGTGGGGATGTGTGCCCATTGAAGGGCTAAGAGGGACGTGTTGGTAAAATGTAAACCAACTTGATATGCAGTCACCTGGAGTTCTAGGCACAGAGATAGACCCAGAGCATGGGATGGTATTAATGTGAACAGTTAGGCCTGGGGCATAAGAAATGTTCCGTGTGTTTGTTCAGGTAAGCACTCACATACATGAGACACTTACTTTGCTCCATGCTAAGCTATTCACATTAATTATAAATTTGTCACTTAGCATTTCCAAAAATAGACTCAATTAAGTACAATTATATCTGCTTTGTAGCCCGGAGACATGAGACAAAGGTTGGATGATTTCCCTAACATCACATACAACCAGCATTACTATAGTTTAAACTTGGGCCTCTGGCCCTTAAGAACCCAGGTCTTCTCAAATTTGATAGAATTATATATGCACATTCATCTTTCCTCCCAGTCCTCTGATTTAGTCATTATGGGGCAGAGCCAGGACTCCACATGTTAACTGCTACCATTGATATAGTTGCTCAGCTACCCAGGCCAGACACATCGCCAAAGATTGGCAACAAACAGATAGGAAAGAAGACTGATATTAAAGTCATATGTAGAAGAGGATTCACCATCAAAATCATAGACTTGAGAGCTTTTGATTACCATGATAGTCTTTCTACTTACTCCCCGACCCTAAACAAAAGTTTCTGATCATTCAGAAACAGCTGAAAGTTAGCCCATCCAGGGCCTAGCAGAATCAACCTCACCAGTATAAGCCCCATAGATCCCACTCAATGCTCAGCCCTGACTCAGGGCTATAGACTGACCCTCTTTTATTGTTGTTAGAACTATTCAACCTCAAAGATCTCAGGTAACCTTCAGGAGAAGTAGTCTGTGTTCAGGTCCGATCCCAGCTTACTGGCTCTTCACCTGAGCAAGACTACAACAAGGACTTGCCTTTCCAATATTCCCAAAGACAGCTTCCAAATAGCGGGGCCAGTTCTCACAACTACCCAGCCAGACAAAGCACAATGATAGAAATCACTGCTAGCTCAGTCAACATCACCGTCGTACATGATGAGCATTTCTCTTACTTTTGAGAAACTCTTGAATCCCTGGCTCCAGCTTGAGGGGTGAAATCAATCTTCCTTACCAGTCTTTTTTTTTCCTCTCCAAAGCTGCCCCCCTTTAGAGCTGACAGATTTTCTTAAAGTGATTGCGGGATGTTCCTTCCGAGAAACCCCAAGAGGCTAGAATGGGTGGCTTTGCAATTTTCATGTCTCCAAGTGGGGACGAGAAGGTCACGGGATGACTGGTAATCTCCATCAGCTGGAATCGTCCATGTTTGTGTCCTCTTCCAGTTTCCCGAGTCCTCTCTCTGCTTTCTTTGCTGCCTTTCCACTTAAGTTTGTCTGTAAGCGCCTTTGTGGCCTCCACTGCAGGCCTCAGGCCAAGGCAGAAAAACTGGATTCTTTTCATCTATTCAAGTGTGATCTGGGGCAGACAAGCCTGCTGCACAGGCAGGAGGCACAGTGAAGTATTCTGTATTCAGCATTCAATCCACAGAGCCAATCGTGGGGCCTGCCCTTGGCAAACCCAGCACAGTGACCAGGGCCATTTGGCAGAAGCAAGAATGCTACTAGTTTGGCTCTTCATGTCACCTGGACAGGGCATCCTGGTCCAAAGAGCAGGAGCTGGGCATCCTGTTCCAAGCATATCTCCCAAGTCCATCTCAAGCTTTAAAAACATCCTTTATCTGTCCAAACAGCAACTTTTATTTTTTATTTTGAAATGCTGGGTGAATTCGGAGAACGGTTATAGTTTCTATATATAGAAAACATTAGCATAATGGAACCTGAATGGAGTGTTAGTATCAAATGGAGCACACTTCCTGTCTTCAACACAAGAGAATGCAGGCCTCAGCTATACCAACAGGAGGAGGACACTGGGTGAAAATGGAGGTTGAGCACTCCAAGGATACTTTTCCTGTGTGTCTAATTTACTAAAAATCTACTTTTCTGGCTAGCCTTAGGAAAGTGTTGGGCTGTGTAGCACGAGTGTTTCGGCTGTCCTGCTTTGTGCTCACGGCTGGTCGGTCGTGGGTGTGCACTCGCCCAGGAGCTATCTAGGATCCTCAGATGAAAGATATACACACAAGACACACACTCACACACTCTCACACACACTCACACACACTCACACACTCTCACACACACTCACACTCACACACACTCACACACACTCACACTCACACACACTCACACACACACACACACACACACACACACACGCCCATTTTTAAACAGCCTTATTGGCTCTGTGGCTGGGTTCTTCTAAGCCTTCTACCTCTAGTGTGCCTTTACCTTTACTCTTAGCTCAAGACTTCTAAATCTGCCCTCAATAGTTGCCCAGTGACCTTTACTCCTAGCTCAAGATTCCTAAAGGGCTGGACATGGCTCTATCCTTGAGCTGTATCCTCCCAGCCCTTACCTCACATTAAGTTGGGCATATTATCCAAAGAAAAGGTGCTCACTCTATTACTCAACACTGTTGTGAGAGTATTTTATAAGGATGAGAGTTATTCACATGTGCAAAGGGGCAGGAAATTATCATCACTTGACTATAATATGATTATATATAGGGGGTAATCATAAGAAATAGTACAAGAGGTCTAGGGACATGGCTTAGTAATTAAGAGTACTTGTTGCTCTTGAAGAGGACTTGGGTTCAATCCCCAGTCATCACACAGTGGGTCCCAACTATCTTTAACTCCAATTCCAGGGGATCCAACGGGCATGCACATGCATGCAGGGGAAAACATCCATACACATAAAATTAAAAAATGAGAATTCCCTAATCTGATCAGTTACAAGATAAGCACAACACTAAAAACATCAAAGCTGGAGAGATGACTCCATGATTAAGAGCACTTAATTTGTTGTTTTTGAAGAAGACCTGGGCTCAGTTTCCAGTATCCACATGCCTCACAACCATCTATAACTTCAGTTCAAAGAGATGCAATTCCCTCTTCTCACCTCTGTGGGTACCAGGCACACACATAGTGTTCAAACAGGGAAAACACTCCTGCACATGAAAATGGAATTAATGAACCTTATTTAATTTTTCTTAAATTCTAAAAAATAAGCATTTGGAAGATAAACCAATAGCTAAAACAAAGCTACCAAAGAATCAAGTGACAGAAAATGTATACCATCGCCCGGCAGTGGTGGCGCAAGCCTTTAATCCCAGCACTTGGGAGGCAGAGGCAGGCGGATTTCTGAGTTCAAGGCCAGCCTGGTCTACAGAGTGAGTTCCAGGACAGCCAGGGCTACACAGAGAAACCATGTCTTGAAAAAAACCAAAAACAAACAACAAAAAAAGGGAATCCTTTTTTAGATGAAGGGAATCCTAAGCCTCAGACGGAAGGGGCATAGAACCTAAATCTGGCCAGTAACTCCAGAAAAAAATTCTCCAAACAATGATATAAATAATATCCAATATAAAATTCCAATAATATTTTTGGGTGGTAATGAGGATGGTGTGTAGAAAGATAATTTACCGAGAGACAATATAGGTCAAGCAGATACTTAAATCAGTGACATCATGACAGATTTGCAGAGTATTTGAAATGAATCATTATTACAAGTAATCTCTAACAAAGAAACGTTGAGGTTGCTAAGTTTGATTTGTTTTTGTTTTTGTTTTTTCAAGACAGGGTTTCTCTGTGTAGCCCTGGCTGTCCTGGAATTCACTCTGTAGACCAAGCTGGCCTAGAAATCAAAAATCCACCTGCTTCTGCCTCCCAAGTGCTAGGATTAAAGGCGTTGGCCATCACCTCCTGGCGCTAAGTTTGATTTTATTAAAACTGGTTAACGTCCAACATGTTATCAATCTTTGAGATGATCTGTTTTATGGGGAAAAAATTGCAATTTTACCAGACAAAATTCTATAACTTAATGAGTGTGATAGTTCATTTTGGTAGTCAATTTGGTGCAATTTAGTATCAAGTAGGAGACAAATCCCTGGGTGGGTTGCTGCCTTGGCAACTTTCTCTCTCTTGAGACAAAACATTTTGAAAAAAAAAAAAAGGAATTTAAAGGAGAAAGAGTTTATTTGGGCTTACAGTTCTGGAGGGATAGTAACCAATAACGCATCAGGAATGGAATGTATGGTAACAGGAGCCAGGTGCTTACATTGTATCCACACTCAAGAAGCAGAGAATAAACAGGAAATGGGGCTAGGCAGTTGAAGGCTCAACTCCCACCCCCAGTGACCCACTTCCTGCTCTAAGGCTCTACCTCCTAAAAGTTCCACAACCTTTAGAAGCAGTACCTCCAGTTGACGAAGGATTCGTATATTTGAGCCCATGGGAGACATTCCACATTCAAACCACAGTTGGTGAGGGTTTATCCAGAGGTATTTAACTGAATAGGAAGGCCACCTGGAGTGCCCACAGCATTATCCATGGGCTGTGATTGCAGATTGAGTTGTCAGTGTCTATATCTTTAGTCAATAGTAAAACAGCAATACATGTCCCTACCATCCTTTTATCCAGCAGTGTAAAATCAGAAGACTGAGAATGTAGCTTAGTGGTGAGTCCTCACCTAGCAAACATGGTACCTTGGGTTCAATCCCCAGTACCACCAAGACAAAAGACAAAACATGGTCCTAAGCAGGGGCTAAGCTCTCTAGCAATAGCTGTATGAGGTGGTTTGAGTAGGTTCGGCCTCCCAGAGACTCATGTATTTGAATGGTTGGCCCATAGGAAGTGGCACTATTAGCAGGTGTGACCTTGTTGGAGTAGCTGTGATCTTGTTAGAGAAAGTATGTCACCGTGGGGGAGGGCTTTGAGGTCTCCTAAGGCTCAAGCTAAGCCCAATGTGGCACACAGTCCCCTTCTGCTGCCTTCAGATCAAGATGTAGAACTCTCAGCTCCTTCTCCAGCACCATGTCTGCTTGCATGCCACCATGCTTCCTGTCATGATGATAATGGACTAAACCTCTGAACTGTAAGCCAACCTCAATGAAATGTTTTCCTTCATAAGAAGGTGTCTGTTCACAGCAATAAAACCCTAAGAAAGATACTGTACAAAGAATCATTACTCAAAGCAGGGTTGGTTTCTGACTGACCAAGAAGTCTAGCCTAACTCACTATTTTCTTACCAGATTAGCTAATCTCTTAAAAAAAAAATCTGTTTATCAGTCTTTTCCCTTGGAATGCCACTTCATTCAGGAATTTTTTGGGTTTTTTTGTTTGTTTGTTTGCTTGCTTGCTTGCTTTTTTTGAGACAGGATTTCTCTGTATAGCCTTGGCTGTCCTGGAACTCACTTGTAGACCAGGCTGGCCTCAAACTCAGAAATCCGCCTGCCTCTACCTCCCAAGTGCTGGGATTAAAGGCGTGCATTACCACTGCCCGGCTTAAGGCTTAAGGTATCCTTTTAAATAGAATGTTTATTTGCAGCAAGCCAATCTGTCCTTTGGTATCCCCTTAAATGTTCCTAAACAAGCTCCTGAACCATGCTTTAGTTGATGATGAAATTTTAGGTCCATGTTTGACTTCATACATTTTAAATCACATTTGTGGGGTTTTTTTGTTGTTGTTGTTGTTGTTTTGGGTTTTTTGTTTTGTTTTGTTTTTCTGTTTTTTTATGAAGCACTAATCTCTTTCTTCCCCTCTCTCTTTTTTTTTTCTATTCTAAGGATTGATTCCATAGGCTTGTACACTCTAGGCAAGTGTTCTCCAGTGGGATAAACTCCCAGCCTAACCATTTAAAAACACAAAACAAACAAACAAAGAAATGTTCTTCACAGTACCTTTCACCCAGCACAGAAACTATTTGACATTTGCAACACTAAAGGAGGTTGGCCTGAGGCATAGAGGAGGAGCCTTAGTACAAAGTCTGAAATCTCCTGCTCTCAGCTTCAGACCCGTCTGGGCATGCTTGACTGACTGGCCGAGCAAGCTGCCCAGAGTTCTCCTTGGGGAAGGAACTAAGAGTCTGGAAGAGAGAGAGAGAGAGAGAGAGAGAGAGAGAGAGAGAGAGAGAGAGACACTTAGGAATGCTGAAGTGGGATAGCTGTCTTTTTCTGGCACCCTCGTGCCAGGAACAGAATTTCACCACTAGTGGTATGAACAAGCTAGAAGAAAGGACATTTTAAAATGTCTTCATAAAGAAAGAAGTAAATATTTAAAGATTAATTAACTTGAAAAGAAGTGTAATAAACAATACTATATGTTCAAAGGCTCCTGGAATCCAGACGGGTGATGTGATGCAGAAGCGTGCCAAGGCCTAGAGCTGCGGCCTCAGCTCCGATGCACTCTTCCACACTGGGGACTGAGATGACTCAGCACTTAGCTCCCTGTGTCCCTTTTTCCTTGTCTTTCCCTGTGTTGCCCTTCAGTCTCCTGAGGCACAGGAGGTGAGGAAAGTGAGCCTTTTTTGTGCCTTTATCATGAGACAGAATCCAAACAGGCAAGGAAAGGTCTGTTTGCTACAAATCTCTAAACCATAAATTCACCAGGTGTAAGACGCGCTGGGGACCCGGACTCCCTGAGGGACCAGAGAGTTCTGACCTTTCGAATTATCTGGCTCTCACTAAGTGTGGTCCTCTGATTTTCCTATCAGGTTGCTACCAGGACAAGATTCCTAGGAAGATGTAATAAAACTTAAGTAAACTTAAAGTTTGCATATGTACAATAGACAACATGCAAAGTGTTTGAACTGATTTGTAGAATTTTCCCCATTCATTACAAAGCATCTAGAAGAAGATAGTCTGTGGTAGTTGTTAGCATCAGGGCATCCAAAGCCTGTGGTGACGCATGGGCATGGGCATGGGCGGGTCCACAGACCTATTGCCGGGGCAACAGCCACCATATTCCCAGAATCCATTGGGCTCACCTCCCACCTTTATCTGCGGCCACTATGTCAGAACCCATATATATATACACACACACAGGGAACATTCATCCATCTCTCTCTCTCCCCCTCCTCTCTTTCCACGCTACTGCCCCCTCTCTCCCTCTCAATTAAACCTCTTACACGCGGAACTGTTTGGGCCTAGTGTGTGGTATGTCCTGACTCTACCTGCTGTTCTAACACATCAGTAGTAAAGCTCATTTCATGTGGTCATTCGACTCTGTTCTAAGTGCCTATTCAGCCATCCTTAGAGCATGCTGTCTCTACATCTTCCTGATGCCAAAATAGTATCTGCCCCACCCCAATTCCTGGGTATCATGCCCACATTCTAGGGAGAAAGAAGGACAAAGGACAAAGGCATTAGTCATCTGTCCTTAAAGAAGATCCTGTAAGTCTTACATAGGAACAGCATCTTTCATTTTAATGGCAGTAACTGTCATATCAAGTGCCCACTACCAAACATATTGAGAAATGCAGTTGTGTAAGCTAGACTCTGCCATCCTAAGTTATGTCCATGTTCTTACAAACAGTAGAGGCACCTGTTACCACAGCACTTTGGAGGTTGGAGGAAAGAGATTTAGGAATTCAAAGCTATCCTTTGCCATATAGCAAGCTTAAGGCCAATATGGGTTAGATGCTTTAAAAAAAATTAATTTGGGGAGCTGGAGAAATGGTTCAGCAGTTAAGAACACTGGTTGCTTTTCCAGAGGATCTGGGTTCAATTCCTAGCACCCACATGAAGGCTCCCAATCACCTATAACTCCAAGTTCAGGAAATCCATTGCTTTCTTCTGGCCTCTATCTGTTTGTAAGAACATGGACATAACTTAGGATGGCAGAGTCTAGCTTATACAACTGTATTTCTCAATATGTTTGGTAGTGGGCATTTGATATGACAGTTACTGCCTTCTTCAAAGGCATACAGCATGCAGGAAGTACACATACACACAGTCAAAACACCCACACACATATAGTAAATAATTTTCAAGTGAATTTTGATTAAACAATTATTTCTGACTTTTGATACAATTAGAATTTTGATATGAAAATTCAAGATGTCAAAATAATACAGGAATAGGATAGGACAGGGTCTTTCTCCTTTTCTTCCTTTCTTCCTTTCTTCCTTTCTTTCTTTCTTTCTTTCTTTCTTTCTTCCTTCCTTCCTTCCTTTCTGTATATGAGTACACTGTAGCTGTCTTCAGACACACCAGAAGAAGGTATCAGATCCCATTATAGATGGTTGTGAGCCACCATGTGGTTGCTGGGAATTGAATTCAGGACCTCTAGAAGAGCAGTCAGTGCCCTTAACCTCTGAGTCATCTCTCCAGCCTCCCCCTCATGGGGTATTTCTATGAATTAATTTGGTTTTGGTAAGTGGGAAAGAGATGGAGGGGGGTTACACTGGATTGGCTGTTGTTCAGTAACTGAGCAAGTGCAAGGATCATTTCTGACAGCCCTTATAGGGAACAAAGTTCAGCAGAGAGTTCTTAAGATGTTCATGAATTGGGCTCCCTCCTGCCGGTTAACTCCTTAAATTCTAAAGTCAACAAACATGCATGAACTAGTTAGTGGAAAGGAAGTTTGACAGAGACACCTACTACCTAGTTGTAATATTCCATTGCATTTCTTTAAGGGACATCCTCCTGTATTTCTGTGGAAGACTGGCTTGAGATAGGTGAGCCTGCCTAGTTCATGGCTTTAATTCCCCCACAGGAGCTGAGAGAATATGAGTCTTAAAGGCTGTTATCCAAAGTACTGCCCTCCTGGAAGGAAGAGGCTGACCCAACTAACATCTGGAAACAAGAGGCTGACCCAACTAACATCTGGAAGGAAGAGGCTGACCCAACTAACATCTGGCCCGTTCTCTCTTTCTAGAAAAACATGGGAGGTTAAAGAAAATTAATCAGGTGTAAACAAGGTCCCCAAATGTGAGAGAGATAGGAGGAGCAAGTAGAAACCAGCATGAGCTAATGTAGTCAGTTTGATGGAGGGTCTGGAATCAGACATCACACAGCGGAAAGCATCTGAACTGAGAGGAGACAAGAGGAACAATCTTCTATTGAGGTGTGATGCAAACATGAATTTGAAAGGAAAGGAGGTTCAGATGAAGTTTTCCTCCAGCAGGGTATGGAATAATCCAAAGGAAACAAGGCACACAGGACAGGGCAAGAGAAGAGGTAACTCATTAGAGAGGGGTCTGGAGAGTCCAGCTCACCTAACTCCTCCCTACCTCTGTTTTGTAAATTAATTGATTGTTCAACTACACAAATATATGTTAAAGTCAGTAAATCAAGTCAACTAAGACTTAGATGAATAGTATCAAGAATGGGAAATGTGCTGGGAGGTGGTGGCGCACACCTTTATTCCCAGCACTTGGGAAGCAGAGGCAGGCAGAGTTCTGAATTCGAGGCCGGCCTGGTGTATAGAGTGAGTTCCAGGACAGCCAGGGCTACACAGAGAAACCCTATCTCAAAAAAAAAAAAAAAAAAAGAAAAAGAAAAAGAAAGGGAAATGTATTGCTGGTACAACATAAACAAGTACAACCATTTGGTAAACTAGATGTCTAAATTTACTAAGGCCCTCTGACTCCTCGATCCCATGTATATAGATAGGGTACTTGAATAATAATAATGATATATGTCTATATACACATATACATATAGGTACACACTTATATATACATTGTCCATAACAAGGGAAATGGATAAGCATTCTATTAAAATAGTATGCTATGAAATGATATGCTGTGATTTAAAGTAGTAAATAAGATTTATATTTGATAAACTGAACAATATTAAAAGTATAAATTTTAACTTAAGAGGAAAAGAGACAGGTATAGTGGCTAGACCCTGCCTCCAAGAAGGAGGAGGAGGACGGGAAAGAAGAAGAACAAGGAAAAAGAGGGTGACAAAGTGTTTTCTTTGCTTAGCATTCATAAGGCCTTAGATAAGGGCAGAGAGAGAGAGAGAGAGAGAGAGAGAGAGACAGAGAGACAGAGAGACAGAGAGAGACAGAGACAGAGAGAGAGAAACAGAGAGAGATAAAAAACAATCTATGTAACTTAAGAATACATAGATCCAGGAACTCTGCCAGCAGAGTGGATTGGGTTCCGTCCAGTCTCTCTGAGCTGGTGTCCTGAGCAGACCTTGGGCGCAGGCTCCACAGCCAGTCCCACAACACCCAGAGGAAGCTCTACTCCCAGGCACTCTGATACTCTCAGGATCAGAGGTGAGAAGGACACAACATCTGTCCCAACACCAGGAGTAACTGGGACCAGCAGGACCAGGCACACAGAAACTCCACCAGCAGAGTGGCTCAGGTTCCTTCTGGTCTCTTTGGGCTGGTGTCCTGAGCAGACCTTGGGCGCAGACTCCCCAGCCAGTCCCACAACACCCAGAGGTACCTGCTGCACTTGCATGTGCTCTAACAAGTCCAGGGACACAGGATCCCAGAATCACAGGATCACAGAGACAGCTTGACTCTGAGGAGTTCTGACATAACCAGGATCACAGGAAGGACAGGCTCCAGTCAGATTTAGCAAAGGCAGATAGTACTAGAGATAACCAGATGCCAGATGGTGGGGGTGGGGGTGGGGCAGGGGGCAGGAGGGGAGGAGGGGGGAACAAGAAAATAAACAACACAAACCAAGGTTACTTGGCGTCATCAGAATTCCAGATTCTCCCACCATAGCAAGTCCTAGACACACCATCACACCGGAAAAGCAAGGCTCAGATCTAAAATCACTTCTCATGATGATGATACAGGACTTTAAGAAAGACATAAATAGCACCCTCAAAGAAATATAGGAGAACACAGGTAAACAGCTAGAAGCTCTTAAAGAAGAAACACAAAAATCCTTTAAAGAACTACAGGAAAACACAATCAAACAGGTGAAGGAAATGAGCAAAACCATCCAGAATCTAAAAATGGAAATAGAAACAATAAAGAAATCAGAAAGAGAGACAACCCTGGAGATACAAAACCTAGGAAAGAAATCAGGAGTCATAGACAGGAGTCACCAACAGAATACAAGAGATAGAAGAGAGAATCTCAGGGGCAGAAGACACCATAGAAAACATTGACACAACAGTCAAAGAAAATGCAAAAAGCAAAAAGCTCCTAACCCAGAACATCCAGGATATCCAGGACTCAATGAGGAGACCAAGCCTAAGGATAATAGGTATAGAAAAAAGTAAAGACTCCCAAGGTAATGGGCCAGTAAATATCTTCAACAACATTATATAAGAAAACTTCCCTAACTTAAAGAAAGAGATGCCCATGAACATACAAGAAGCCTAAAGACCTCCAAATAGACTGGACCAGAAAAGAAATTCCTCCCGACACATAATAATCAAAACACCAAATACACTAAACAAAAAAAGAATTTTAAAAGCAGTAAGGGAAAAAAGGCAAGTAACATATAAAGGCAGGCCTATCAGAATTACACCAGACTTCTCACCAGAGACTATAAAAGCTAGAAGATCCAGGGCAGATGTCATACAGACCCTACAAGAACACAAATGCCAGCCCAGATTACTATACCCAGCAAAACTCTCAATTGCCATAGATGGAGAAAACAAGATATTCCATGACAAAACAAAATTTACACACTATCTTTCCACAAATCCAGCCCTACAAAGGATAATAGATGGAAAACATCAACATAAGGACCAAAACTACACCCTAGAAGAAGCAAGAAAGTAATCTTTCAACAAATCCACACAAATCTAATTCCACCTCTAACAACAAAAACAACAGGAAGTGACAATTATCTTTTCTTAATATCTTCATATGAAAATTAATATTACCAACATATCCTAATTGATTGAAATCCAAAAATATGAGGAATTAGAAATTTGTTGACTGTCATCCAATGGTTTCTCTAATTTGGTAATTGGAGAAATAGGTACAATATTGTACAATCTATATACACTTTCTGCTTGTTCGTGACAGTGTCTTGCCGTGTACAACGTAAGGGTCTTGAAATCTTGCTTCTCGCTGGGCGGCGGTGGCACACACCTTTAATCCCAGCACTTGGGAGGCAGAG
>JADRCD010178673.1:0-15761 GCA_019843815.1 Montemys delectorum
TGGCATTTGTGTTCTCTTAGGGTCTGCATGACATCTGCCCAGGATCTCCTAGCTTTCATAGTCTCTGGTGAGAAGTCTGGTGTAATTCTGATAGGCCTGCCTTTATATGTTACTTGACCTTTTTCCCTTACTGCTTTTAAAATTCTTTCTTTGTTTTGTGCATTTGGTGTTTTGACTATTATGTGGCGGGAGGAATTTTTTTTCTGGTCCAGTCTATTTGGAGTTCTCTAGGCTTCTTGTATGTTCATGGGCAACTCTTTCTTTAGGTTAGGGAAGTTTTCTTCTATAATTTTGTTGAAGATATTTACTGGCCCTTTAAGTTGGAGGTCTTCACTCTCTTCTATACCTATTATCCTTAGGTTTGGTCTTCTCATTGTGTCCTAGATTTCCTGGATGTTTTGGGTTAGGGTCTTTTTGCATTTTGCATTTTCTTTGATTGTTCTGTCAATGTTGTCCATGTTATCTTCTGCCCCTGAGAGTCTCTCTTCTATCTCTTGTATTCTGTTGGTGATGCTTGCATCTATGTTTCCTGACTTTTTTCCTAAGATATCTAACTCCAGGGTTGTCTCCTTTTGTGATTTCTTATTGTTTCTACTTCCATTTTTAGGTCCTGAATGGTTTTACTCAGTTCCTTCACCTGTTTGTTTGTGTTTTCCTGCAATTCCTTAAGGGATTTTTGGGTTTGCTCTTTAAAGGCTTCTATTTGTTTACTTGTGATCTCCTGTAATTCTTTATGGGATTTTTTTTGTTTCCTCTTTAAGGGCTTGTACCTCTTTATCTGTTTTCTCCTGTATTTCTTTAAGGGAGTTATTCATGTCCTTCTTAAGTTCCTCTATCAGCATTGTGAGATGTGTCTTTAGATCCAAATCTTGCTTTTCTGGTGTTTTGGGATATCCAGGGCTTGCTGAGGTGGGAGTACTAGGTTCTGGTGAAGCCAAACAGTCTTGGTTTCTGTTGGTAGGATTCTTGCATTTGTCTTTTGCCATCTCTTGATCTCTAGTGTTAGAAGTTCTTGGTGTCTTAGAGCTTGACCTTTCCTTGCTGCCCTGCAACTCCCCTTCCACTCCTGAGGTCTTTGCCTCCCAGCTGATCTGGCCTGAGTCCTTGGGCTGAAGTCTGCCTTGGAGGGAAGCTCTCCCCTAGCAGGGAGGGGGCAGAGATGGTCTCTGATCCAGCTCTGTAGCTCAGAAGCTGAGAGGCTCCTGTCCCTGCAGTCCTGCGACTCCCCTGCAATTCCTGAGGCCTATGCCTCCTGGCTGGTCCTGCCTTAGCAAGACTCCAGAGAGAAAATGGGGATCTCACCTGAGACCTTGGGCTGAAGTCTGCCCTGGGGGGAATCTCTCCCCTAGCAGGCAGGGGGCAGAGGTGGTTGCTGATCCAGCTCTGTCACTCTGAAGCTGAGAGGCTCCTGTCCCTGCAGTCCTGTCCAAAACTCTGTTCTTGAGCTTAGATGTCTATCCATATTCTCCTGTCTTCCAGCACCAGAGCTGGGGATACTGAGCCTTCTGACTCTGGGAATTGTACCAGTAGCCCCTTTTTTCCTGCAATCCATTTCTGAGGTCTTGCACTCAAACAGAACCACTGGCTTTTTTATTTTTACCAGCTTGCAAAATGGCACTGTAGTGAGAATTTTTGTTTCTTTAAAAACACAGAAATATCATAAGAATATATCTTTGTTTTGATCCCAGGTGAGGGATATGGGGCTGCCTCGAACTGTCTACTGCAACCTACTATGATTTGCCTCGTGCTCTAGCAGGGGAGTGATTTTACCAGAAGCAGATAGTTTCTGCGAGAGTGTGACATTTGGAATTCTGGGGACTCTTCAGAGGATATACAAACGCTAGGGCCCCAGAGAGGTTGCTGAGTTGTTGGTTGGTTGCAGTTGATTGTGGTTTGTTAAACAGTCATGTACAAAGAAGAAACAACAAGAAAAAATTAGATATCCTGATAGTAAAGATCAAACTTGCCCAAGGAACTCAATGCCCCTAATCAGCAGGAAGTAGTCTAACAATAATGTCACCCCTTTCCCCTCTGTCCTTTTCTCTCTCCTATCTAGTGTTAGTGTTAGGCTCAGCCCACTGTAGGCATGACAACCTCCAGCAGGTGGTCCTTGTTCATATTAGAAAGCAAATTAAGTGGAACTTGGAAAGCAAGCCAATAAGCAGGGCCCCTCCATGGTCTCTGCTTCAGTTCCTGCCTCCAGGTTCCTGCTGTGAGCTCCTGCCCTGACTTCCCTTTCTGGACTGTGACATAAAACTATAAACCAAATAAACCCTTTCTGTCCCAAAGTTGCCTTTGGTCAATGTTTTATCAAAAGAACAGGGAACGAAAGCCATTAAACCCAATACTGTTTACAAGTTTATAGAAAGTACTTTTTGGTTTTCTTCCTTGATGTTTTCTGTATGTTTTAAGAGCTGAGGCTCTAAGAATCCTTGCTTCATTCTGGGAATCTCGCTGGAGAAGCTGCATTCAACATTTAATGGCACATTGATGTCTGATGCTGACCTCTTCCTTTGTTGCTGATCCTTGTAAGCTATTTTGTGGCCACAGAGCATACTGTCTTATAGGTCTAGGACAAGTTCAGGTGTCTAGAACATGCATGGCTGAAAACAAAAAACAAACACAAAAGGAAGAAAAGCACAGTGAACTATAAATTAGATGTTTTCTTGAACTAGAGAGGAGCTGAGGTTCTAAGAGTAGCCATGTAGCCTGGAATGTAAGGAAAAGCATGATCTTCCTGGAGACAGAAACTGAACAGGAACTCACCAATGGCAGCATATCAGGAGAGGCAAGGCAATGCCCTTCTGGATGCAGAGTTCCCTGAAATGAACTGCAAACTAGGTCAAGCCAGAGCGACCACAGAGAATACACAGACCCAAGGCCCTGTACATACTCCCAGGCCCTTCTCCAGTCTCCTTTATGGGTACTGACAAGTGAGATTGGGATTTTGGAGTGGTGACCCACAGGGCCAGTAAAAGGGGAAAGCCCACGAACCATCTACCTCCTTGGGAGGGGCATTGTACACTGCTGAGACCTGTCTAATACTCAGAGGGCTTTCCTAATACTAGGAGAGAGCAGGGAGCTCTTTTCTCAAGATCCACAGAGGATGCAAAGCAGAGTTTGGTTGCCATAGTGAGAAGGGACTGGAACCCTGAGAAAGCCCTACACAGATCCAATACTCAGAGCTTGCTTGCCTATGACTGAAGAGAAGCCAGGAAAAGATACCCTCCACCCCAGACTATTAGACCCGAAGTAACAAGCTTGGGAACATTGAAAGAGACAGATTGAAGGTGTAGACGAGGCAGACAAGTATAGTGAACAGCGAAATCTGGGATGCTACTTGTTTTAGGACATGCATACTCCTCTCATTTAATAATGCATTTGGCAACCTAAGACCTGCTCCCCGCATCTTTATATACTATACAATGCACCAAGGAACCTAAGACCCCCCCCACACACACACACCTGCGTGAAGCTGCACCCCATTCCTAACAATAGAGTAAGTTTCTCTGTCCCCAACAACCACTGATGGCTTCCTTTTCACTGACAGTTTCTGTTTAAATATATCCCCGGATACATAGGCTGATAAATGATGGAGAGTGGGATCACTGAGAATCAACCTCCTATTAGTTGACCCCACCCCTTATACTCATAGACATCAAAGTTAGACTATGACTTCTCTCCCTTGCCATGCTAATGCTTCAAACCTTGTGAATTTCTGCCATAGGGCACCCAGCACACTATACTATGACCAACAATGACCTTTAACAGCATCCCTGTCTCTTTTCAGTAGATTCTAGTATTATTCCCTTCTCTTAGTTATGAACCAAACAAACAAAAAAATCTCTCCAGTCATTGTGAAATGTCCAGTTTGGTCAACACTGCTCTGTTATAAGGATCTGAGGCAGCTGTGAACTCAATGTAGTTGTAAGAATAGGAAAAACAGCCAGGAGATGGTGGTGCACACTTTTAATCCCAGCACTAGGGAAACAAGCATGCAGATCTCTGGGTTCAAGGCCAGCCTGGTCTACAGAGTGAGTTCCAGGACAGCTAAGGCTTCACAGAGAAAGCCTGTCTCAGAAAACAAGCAAACAACAAACAAACAAATACACACAAAAAAAATCCTCAAATTCTAATTTGGTCAACTAAATCTCTACATTGAAGGCCTGGTATGTTTGTTTCCAGTCATCAATAATATTTGCCTTAGGTTCTACTATTCTTCACACAATGCCCTACTACTCTACTAAATAAGTAAATAATAACAAAGCAAGAGAAGCAAACTCATTGTTAAAGGGCCTGGTACTGTGGTCCTGACGTCCTTAACCCCAGTTACTTGAGAGGCTGAGGAAGGAGGGTTGCGAGTTCAAGATGAGCAGTCCTTAGCACTAGGAGGAAAAGAAGAAAAGAAAAGTGGATGAGCTTAGGAATAGAAGCAAACTCACAGAGGATCTGGAAACACACAGTGAGAGGCTGTTGAGAGCGTCAAAGCCTTAGAGTCAGTGGACAGTGTCTGTGGAGAGATGGGAGTCTGACCAGAGAGCTGAAGCCATAAGTAAGCCACAAACAAAACCACCAGAAGTTCAACAAGGACAAGACAACAGAGGCAACAGCCAAGCCTGATTCTCAGATGATCCTGCTTCTCAGGAAGTGGAGAAGGGAGAATCAACTTTGAGTCCAACCTGAGCTACATAGTGTGTGAGATCCTCTGTCAAAAAAACAAGAAGTGGGGAGAGAAGAGAAGGAGGGAAAGGAGAAGGGAGAAGAGAGGAGAGGAGAGGAGAGGAGAGGAGAGGAGAGGAGAGGAGAGGAGAGGAGAGGAGAGGAGAGAAGAAGGCAAGGGATGAGAAGGGAGGGGAGAGGAGGAGAGAACAGGGCAGAGGAGAAGGGAGGAGAGGAGAGCTGAAGAGAAGATAGAGGAAGGCAGGGGAGGGCAAGAAAAAGCAAGGGAGGGGAGAGCAGGTGAAGGGAGGAGAGAGGAGGGAGAAGAGCAGGGGAAGGAGGAGGAGAGAAGGGAGGACTCATAAATAGAACTAGTACCACTGAGAACCAGTGAACCCGGAAACTAGTCAGTATAGACCATTCATACTGTAGGCCGAGGATGTGGCTCAGTGGTAAAGCACTTACCTATGCGGTTTTTTGTTCATTTTTTTTTTTTTTGTTTGCTTCCTTGTTTTTTTACCAACACAGGAAAAAGTACTACAAATGAAATGCTAAAAGAAAAAAAGAGAGAAAAAAGAAATAAAGAAAAAGAAAAGAAAATGCAGAGGTGTGGCTTGTTATCAAATGGTTGAATATACCTGGAATTGAAATCCCACAGGGCAGAGGAGAGAATGAGAGGCGAGGAGAAAGCTTATGAATAAGACAGGGAAATGAGGAGAGGAGCAGACACACCCCACACCTCTATAACCCAAAGAGATGGAGACAGGAGGAAACGGCAAACAGTGTAACTGATTTCCATTCTGAGTCTGTGTCTTCAGGAAGACGGAAAAGGAAACCATGAAAACCAGAGCGTCAGCTCAGCCAGGACACCTTTCCAAACAGAGGTGAAACAAAGGCGGGTGGAGATTAGCAAGACTTGAGAGAATCCACGACCGCAACTGTACACCCAAAGAAGCGTTAGAGAGCTCCTCAGCGGAGGGGAGGGATGTCTGCAGATAGCTAGATCTGCACGCAAAAATTAAGCCTCTCTGGAAAAAGTTAAAGTGGACAGAGGTCAAGGCGTCTAAAACATAATCTTTACTCATTCTGTAAAACTAAACAGTAGGAGTGTGTTGTGCGTTTAATATATTTAAAAAAAGCAGAAAAACCCAATTCATGTGACAATGGGACAAAGGTCTGGAGGGACTGAACACTTACTGTTGTGACATTTAGGTGCAAAGCTTTCTACTATTCCAGGGTAGACTGTAATTAGTTACAGTAGGTGCTAGAAGTTTTAAAAGCAAAATGATGTCAATGCTAGATAATAAGATGGAATAAAAGTCATCTAGTGTCAGGGAAATGAGGAGAAAGATGCAGCAGACAGAACAAGGAGAAACAGACACAAGACAGCAGCTTCAACTTTAGCAGGATCAGTGGTTGCATGAAACATAAACAGTTAAACATAGCAATGGAATGACAGAAGCTATTGGACAGGCTGAAACAAGTAAGATCCAACTGGCAATCTGGTTAAAAGCCCACTCAAAAGACAAATAAACAGGGCATTAAAGTTAAAAAAAATAAAGTAAATATGCTTAGCAAAGGCCAGGGAAAGGCCATGCCCCAGATAGACTTATATGAAAGTAGATTTTATAGTAAGGACTATTAGCAGAGTTTAAGATGATGTAACATGGGCTATGTGACGCATAACTGTGATATTAGTATTCAAGATGCTGAGGCAGGAGCAGTGTCAATTTTAGACCAGCCTAGGCTACATAGCAAAATCTTGATTCATGAAGGAGGTGACATAACAACCCTAAAGAAATTTATACTTAATATCAACACTTCGAAACACAAGAAGCAAAAACTAACAAGATTGAAAAGAGAGATAGGTAATTGTAGTCAGAGATTTCAACACTCCTATCTCAGCATTAACTAGGTCAGACTAATAAATACAGAGCAAAATCAGTGAGGAGACATGATGTGTGAACCCTCTCTACCAACCTAACCTGTCCTGAGTGATCTCCACAGGCTGTTCCACCTAAAATAGCATACTACACATTTCCATCAAGAACACTTAGAACATAGGCATTGTAATCTGGGATAGATAGTGTTGATGAAGCATTTTAAAAACTAGCCAGTATAATTCTCCATTACAAACAGACTAAAGAAGAAAAACTGTGATCATCTCAGCAGATATATTTAAAATCCATTCATGATAAAAACAAGCAAACAAACAAACAAATAAACATCAGAAGGACAAATAAAATGATCAGCAAACCAGGTTCTTCATCTGTAAAGGCCTGGTGAAAAATACTTGCAGCCAACAGGATGCTCCGCTGTGAGCAGCGAAGCAAGATCCCTCAAGACACAGAACAGGGTGGGAGCGATCCTTCTTACTTAGTTAAATCCAAATATCCGTGGAAGTTCTAGACAGTGCATGATAAGATAAGAAAAAATTACATGTAGTTTTGGAAGTTTCTTCTGGTAACATCATACCAATCCATCCAGGAAACCCCCACACAATCGATCCTCGATGCTGGTAGAATTACTAAGGGAGGTAGTCAGCTCTGGACTGAGGAGCAACCCAGCCAAGCAGCTACATTTATAAGCAAAAGCACCCAGCACTTACCCGTTGAAATCCAATAAACGCAATTTCAATTACAGGGCCATTTACAGTAGCATCTCAGAACACTGAATACACATTAAAGTTTTAAAAGATATACAAGATCTGTACTGTTTTAAATGTAAGATTTTAATGAAAAAAAAATCTGATATAAGTAGATAGAGATCCACCCTGTCTATTGATTATGAGCTTCCCTGGGAAGATGTCAGTTCTTCTCCAACCTGGGAGCAGATCTTTTCACTGTAATGTTCTCCTGTAGAAATCATGAAGATGGTTCTGAAACCATAGGGAAACAATCAGTTAGAGATAGGTCCATGGTGAAGATCCATGTTCTCTTACTCCAAGGCCTTTATCACAGGAATGATGACAGTCATGCTATGGAAAGGGTAGACATTTAGATCAATTGAACAGGGTAACAAGTCTCAGAGAAAGCTATGCACACACCAGCAGTGCACTTTGCGTAGAGGAAAGGACACACTGTTGAGTGTGGTGTGGGCTGGGTTACATAAACATAAGCAGAGGAGGAGATAGCATTGCTATAAAACACTCAGCAGAAAAATCTCTGTGATTCTGACTTAAGCAGTGAGTTCTTGGATACAAACCAAAGAGATTATCTAACTGATAAACTAGACTCTATTTGATAAAAACTTACTTTTTTTATTCTACAAGAAAGTGATGAGAAAAATAAAACAAAATAAAAAAATAAAAGAAAATGGGAAGCAACACCAAAAATAAAGAGAATGAGAAAAATAACAGATGTGGAGAAAACATCTGTAAATCGCATATCTGGGAAAGGGCTTGTGTGTAGATAAAACTCTCATAGTTCAGTAGTAAGTAAAAACCAGACTGCTCTATGAAACACAGGCAAACCATCTTAACAGATGTGTTGTCAAAGAAGCCATATAGACGGTAAGTATGCACGCAAAAAAC
The DNA here is from genome assembly GCA_019843815.1 of Montemys delectorum. NCBI lineage: Eukaryota > Metazoa > Chordata > Mammalia > Rodentia > Muridae > Montemys > Montemys delectorum. The sequence continues at coordinate 8,192 of JADRCD010178673.1, forward strand.
ATCAATGGCATCAATGTTGATACCAACTAAAATATCACAACAACGAATTACAGCTAGCTACTCATGAAAATAGCAATCAGAAAAGAAGCTGCAACCACATCAGGTATACGCAGGGCAACGGAACACTCGTTTTGGAAAACAGTTTGTCAGTTACTTTACAAAGTTAAGCATGCACTGATACCAACCAATCTGGCTCAGGTCATTTACCGAAATGATAACTTCTGACCACACAAACACTTGAGTTTGGATGTTCACTTCAACTTTATTCATAATCACCCCAAACTGGAAGCAATCCAGATGTCCGTCAGCTGGTTAATGGGTGACGTATACCTGCATGCTTCTTATGGAGAGAGGAACACTAATGCAGTCGTGAATCACGCTAAGTGAAGGAAGCCTGACTCAGGAAGCCATGCACATACTGTACAGTTCTATTTATTACAGTTCTGGAGAGAAGCGGAAACCACAGGGATAGAAAATAGATCAGTGTTGCCTGGAGCTGGGGCTGAGGGGTCAGGATTGATTAGAAAAAGACCATGTGGGAACTTCTGGGGACTGTAGAAATGTTTTCTATCTTGATTGTAATACAATTTACATGAAAGTGTTCATTCCTAAGGAGTGAAAGAATGGGGTATAAAAAAGGAGGATTTCAGCAAAATACATAAATTATAATCTCAATGAAACAGGAGTGGAAAAAAAACCTAAAATGTTGCATTTAACAAGCGAGTCTTCTATCATCTCTCCTCGGGACCCCCATAATCACAGTTTATGAAGTAGGTTATGGTGTTTGCTAGGTGAGAAAATGTTTGAGGTTCAAAGAGCTCAGTGTTAGTGTGCTTGTGAGCAGCGTAGGTGATGGTGGGCTTTTAAGGGTGTGGAGAAGTCTCTGTTACTGTTCTCTGTTGCCTTCTGACCGCCATGCTGTGGGAGCTGAATAACCTGCCGGTCCCAGCAGTTCGCCGAGTGGAAGTTTTCCAGGAAGGCCTTTACAGAGTGCCTTCCAGTCTCAGGGTGATTCTGCACTATGCTTCGAGGAGTCCTTGAGATACTGTCCTTCAGGTAAACCCTCCACTTAAGTGACCGAGTGAGTTCTTGCCCTTCCTCTGCCCCTCCGGGCTTTTTTTTTTTTTTTTTTTTTTTTGGAGGCTGTTAAACCTGCTTTGCAGCCTGTGCTTTCAGGGACCCAGGCCAGGAGCTGAGACTCCTGTTGTTCATGGTCACTTTATCCTCTCCGCCCACTCCAGAGAGCCTGGCAGGCAGGCCATCCAGAGCAGCGGGTCAACAGATGTATGGGCGGCTTGCTGAGCTGAGGCCCAGCAGGGAGGATTAAGCTGTGAAAGGCCTCACTCTCTGCCCAGACCTTGAATCTCCCAGTTCCTGCGGTTTAAGCATAGCCTGAGCGTGCTCATGGGGGGGGGGGGGGGGGGGGTGGGGGGGGGGGGGGGGGTTGGGGGGGGGGGGGGGGGAATCCCTCTTTCCTTACATACAGAGGCTTGAACTCGGGCACTGATTCCACCCAAGTGCCAGGTAGCCAGTGAGGGCTCAAAGGACAGCCTTTCATTTGAAGGCCTACACTCACCGAAATTGCTTGTCTGCCTGGCTGGGTTCTGGGAAGGTATCAAACCAGGAGAGAAAGAAAGGATGGAGAAGTTGCTGATTGATGGAAGAGCGAGCCGCTCTCAACAACAGATCTGTGCTTCTGGGCTTTGCTTATAATAATCTTTCCTTTTTAAAAGCCCTCCAGACCTGGCATGGCTAAAATTATTTTGACCCCTTATAAGTCACCCTTTAAGAAGTCAGCCTGATCACTTCGATTAGGGTGAGGGGATATGGATAGTTCAAGAAACCGGCACACTGGGGGAGTAAGGTGAGCTTTTAACCTCAGGCTTTTAAACTCCGCGGTTTCTGCATGGTCAGACGATCCAAGCAAAGACTTCCCGAGCTCTCTCCACCAGAGAAACCTGTTGGCAAGGCCACGACCACCTGGCCCGGAGCCAGGCTGGAGAGCAGAGCGGCTGCCTTGGAGAGACACGACAGCGTTTGTGCAGGCTCTGGTACCTGGAACAAAAATATGCCGAGCAGCAAATTACGGCTTTCAGATGTCACCGCCGCCATCTGACACGGCATTTCAGCGGTTCACGTCTTCATTACCGGGCTGTAGTCTCCCGTTCAGGCTGTTCCTGCGTGGGAGACAGATTTATGCTGCGTGGGCTACTGTATACCGGAGCAACAGTGCTCGCCGGGGTTGTCAGGCTGATGGCCAACCCCCTGTGGTGGAGAAGTCTGAGCCTCCGGGTTGCTTTGTGGGGTGCCTATGTGGGTCCGGGACCCATGTGCACCCCACCTCCATCCTCCATGTTATAACAGTTTAAGGGACCGGGGCCTCCTGCCTCCAGGATGGTGCTCTGTGTTTTTCTCATCTCCCTCTGCTTCCGAAAAGGCCTCCCCCTGGCCCATCTGCTAGATCCTTCCTCTCCTCCACTTCACTCCTCTTTGAGGTGGTAACTAGACCAGCACAGCCCTCAATCACAGCAATACCCTGGTGGCCCCCTTTTCAGTTTCTCAGCCTTGCTCAGACTAATGGAACAGAAACATGTGCTTGCATCTAATGCCAGTAATCATATCCTGAGTGACCACAGGGAGATAGATTAAGCAGAGGTACCTGTGGTCCCTGGGGATACAGTTACAGGAAGAGAGCCTAGCTTCCGTCTGCCTCCCCCTTCCCCAGCTTTCCTAAGCCCCTTGGGTTCCTCCCCCCCCGTACCCCCCCCCCCCCCCCCCGCTCCCTAGATCTGTGTTCTGGGTGTGAAGAAAACACATTTCCATAGCTTCTGACTATCTGCTTTGAATTGGTGTTTCCCAGCACTAGTAGCAGATATGGCGAGCCAGTATATAGCAGGAGTGGCTAGAGAGACCTAGTGAACCAGGGAAAGGGAACCTGCTTAGGAGAACCCAGGAAGGCTTCCAGGTAGAAGTGGCATTTTGAGATGAGCCTTGAAGAAAAGGCAGGATGCTGATTGATGCGAATAAGAGAAACTCCCTGTTTGGCAAAAGCCTGCGATGGGAAGACTTGACTACTGGGAGACGAGTGGGAATTTAAAGGACACCGAAGAACAGCTCCAGAAAGACAAAGTAAAAGAGAACCTTGGATTATGAAGAGTTTAAATTCCCTGCTCAGCAGTAGGACATTTATCAGCAATGGGAGTCATTGCAGGTTTTAGAGCAAGGGAGTGATAAATTAGTGTCTCGCCAGCAAACTTTGAGAGTAGCTTCACTGCAGAAAATAGAGTGTAGGGGTGATGTGCGCACCCCAGGGGGGTGTTAGATGGCGTGGCGTGGCGAGAGCAGACATTGCGCATTGGATAAGAATGAAAAGAGGGTGGTGTTGCAAAGATTTGGCAAGTGGTTGGATTTGAAAAATAAGGCCAATACTTCTATCAGGGACAAATGCTAAGTCTGAGAGTGGAACATGGAGGATGAACAGAGAGGGGGCAGCTCATCTGGGGCTTTGCCACACTTGAAGGAGATACCTGAGTCAAGGAGTACGTCCTTGGGGAGCTAAGCTCAGGGCTGATGATGATGCCAAGGTGGCTGGGAGGACTTCAAGGGGGCCCCAGAGATGAGGAGACAGGGTGAAGGCAATGTGGAGAGGAGGGGAACTGGGGGGCACATTCCCAGGGAGAGAGACAGACACCTGAAAAACAGAGAAACAGCCACTAAGAGCTAGCTTCCTGCCAGGAAGCTGAGGGAGGAGAGATTCCTGTCACAGGCTCAAGTGGCTGAGGAGGCCCCTGGCCTCTGTCCTGTGGCTCTGTCAGGACAGAGATGGGTGAAACTAGGGAACCAGAAGCCTGCACGGAGAAGAGTGGGTGGTGGGAAGGAAGAGTAGGCAGGCCTGCTTCCTGAGAGCTTTAAAAAAAAAAGTGGGGCGGAGGATCCTCCTTTGAGGAAGGCTTAAGGGTCTTTGGTCTGGCATCCTGGAGCTGGGTTATGGAGGCTATGAGGGGCCAAAGGTCAGGCAGGTGCTCTCGGTGGTCAGGGTTCACCTGTTCTCTGTGGCAGCCAGAAATGCCAGCAGCTCCTCAGAGCAGCAGGTGAGGAGCTGGCTGCATTTTGTATAACGCCATGCTTGTTAATGTCACAAACTTGACTTCTCTTTCACTAAGGCCCACAAGGGTTGTGGTATTTTCTGTATTGTCCTGCACCTTATTTTAGGGACGACCCTAGGGTGACCGTTGAAGGAAATACTAGTTCTCTACAGCCTTGATAGGAGGAGCGTGAAGAACGTACCAGCGTCTCTTGTCTGTCCTTTTCTGTCTTTTTGAAGGTAGATTTGGGCTCATTGATCTCTCTCCTCAGGAGAGGCTGCCAAAGAGAACCAATCCCTAAGTGCTGTGACAGTGTTCAGGAAAGCAGCAGGTTATTCTAGTTTAGGAAGGCAGAGCCCCTCTGGGTGACCGCCTCCCCGTGGAAATCTGGGCCTTGGCTGCCTCCTGGCTTCTATAGAAATCCCTCCACTCCCACTTCGTGAACTTTGCACAGGTGACCCTTGTAAACCACCATCCCAGGCCCCTCCATCAGTCACCTTTGACAGCTGAACCTCCAGGTGTTGGCTGCTTTTGTCTGTGTGTGGTTGTGACCAGGCCTGGATGAAAATGTCCAGAGTCTGTTGAGGAGTATAGATGTTACCTGCTGTCAGATCTTGTTACAGAGTCTCCATCAGTATCTGGGAAAGGGGCTGCTTCCGGTGATGTGCTGTTTATCTGCTCACAGACAATGTTTGTTTCTAGCATCCAGTCCTCCGGCAATTCTGGAGGAATTCCCGTCTGTAAGTTTTAAAGTTCTCAATGTTCCTTACCCCTATGGAGCTGACTTGGGAAGCAGGCTGTGGACCGGTGACTCAGCCTCAGTTCATCTCCTGGGACATTGAATATTGCAGGAGAGGCAGAAAGGCAGTCGGTGTAGTTTATAAATTATTGAGTTGATGAAAGCTTCCAGAAGAGCATTGAGTGTCCAGCATAGGGATAGCTTGCCACAGTATCATTTCTTCCCATGGTGACCAGGGTCTGGGGCCAGCTCAGTGGCTTACAGAGCTTTCTTTGTTTACAGAGTGCTTTCTAAGCCCAGGCTCCTTCTCCAGCCTCTCTGCCTGCCTCTCTCCCAGGCCCCTCCTGTGGGAATTCACCTTTTACTTAAGTCAAACTGCTGGCTGGAGTTTGGAAGCTCATCAATATAGAGCTGCTGAATGATAGGACCTGAGGAATGGGTTCAACCAGACCCAGAAAACAAACAGGGCACCCTCCTGACTCAGAAGGCCTCTCTTGTGATGGGGGAGGCAGAGAGTAAAGTTATCAGTGTGTAAATCACACACGCACACAGACACACACATCAGAGGGTAGCAGAGGGTACCAAGAGAAGAGATCTAATGGGAGTACAGGGTCAAAGAGCTCATTCCATTCAGTTGTGGTCACTGGAAGATCACCCAGAGAAGGCAGCAGTGGGGAGAGCCTGTAGTGATGACGCTCGGAGGAGTCTTCCAGGCCAATGGAACCCCAAGTTGAAAGATCCAGAGGCACACTAAAAGTGAAGTTACTTCTTCTTGTCTTCCAGTTTCCAGGACTCTGCTCAAGTTTGGATGGCTATATGCCTGTGCCGTGGGTGTGAGGACACTTGGGATCACAAACGTGGGCTAATGCAAAGATACAGAAACAGGCAGCTGGCAAGAGGCCCATCATTTGCAGTTGGAGGCAGAATGGGAACAAGCTCATAGGGAGCGGGGTTAGGACCGGGGCCCTAGAGGACAGAGGAGGTCACCCTAGCCATCTCTTGACACCCAATATGAGCTGCATGCATACGTCAAGAGGATTAGATTATTTAGCACCACAGGGGCAGAGGGAGAGCTGAAGTTAGCTGTCACTAATGTGACCGTTCTTATCTATCAATAATCAGTTGAAAATCTATACTCTATGCCCTCTTGGACTTTGCCTATCATTTCCTTCTATTGAATTTATGAACCACTAGGCAGATGTTCATGTTACATTTCCGTCAAGGTACAAATACAGGCCAACCTCCATGCACCATTTGGTTCTGGTTTTTGTTCATACGGTGGGATCCTTGAACTTCTGGCTATTTATTTCCCTTGGCCCACGAGGGAAAAGTTGGTCTCTGGCATTTGTTTGTTTCCTGTACTTACTCCCTGTTCCTGGACATTAGAGCTAGGGATAGGGACTCCAGTTGGAAGGAAACTCCAAGGGCCCTGGTTTTGGCTCCTCCTCTCCTACCCCTCCATTGCTATCCTTTTTCTTTCTTGTCTTTTTCCCCCCTTTCCTCTTGTTCTTTCTCTCATATCAGTATCCCAACATTTCTGTTCTTCTCTATCCTGCCATGTACCCCACTTGATTGGTTGGAACCATCTCCCAAGGGAATGGCCTATAGAGGAGCCTTGACTAACCTTCATGTTGTTTACCTCACACTTGGCCTTAGGTAAAGAAGGTCAGGTGAAAATGAACTCCTCACCCTAGAGGCCTTGACCTCACTTGCCTTTGTCAGATGACCCTCAAGTAAACTGACTCTGAAACTCCTCTCTAGACAACAGATCAGTTCTCACAGCTTGGGAGGTGTGACTCCCACACCTGGTGTCTTGGGCCAGCCTGGAGCAGCTATTTCTGCTTTCTAGGGTCTCCTCCAGTGCCGGTGGCCATGTTTTCTCTTTGGGGTAATTTGCACAGCCTCCCCAGATTGGGTCTTCCATAGTCGTTTGAAGGATTTAAGTTGGTACAACATAATTTTAGAGGGCTATTTGGGGCTATGGATGAAAACCTTAAAATGTAGATTCCCTTGACCCAATAATGCCAACCCTGGGAAATGTTTTTAGAAAATAATCAGAGACACAGCCAAAAGTGTTTGTATAAGAATATTTATTTCAGTGCTAGTTATAATGGTAAAGAAAATACAGAAACAATTCATAGGCACTTGGTTAAATAATTTATGGCAACACTAGGCAGTCATCTCTCTCTCTCTGTGTATGTGTGTGTTTGTACTTAAAACATGTTTGATATGTGTGGCTCAGCTTTCTCTGACTATAACATAGACTCAAAAAAAAAATCAGTCTATAACATTCTTTTCCTTGGTGGTTTCAGAGGTTTTGAGTCTTGACTGACTGACCCTGTTGCTTTGCCTGCACATGGCACATCATAGCCAGAGCCAGTGATAGAGCAAAACCATTTACCTCATGCTTAGGATATGGAAAAGTGGGGAAGAAGAGGGGGCTGGGGTCCCGATATCCTCTTCAAGGCTGAGTGAGAGTGGCTGTGGGCATGGGTCGGAGAGGCAGGCTGCAATTGGTGCAGTTCCCAAATATTCCTACTCAAATCGATCTGGCGGTGTCACTGAGCTCCTCACTATCTGCCTCAACATTCTGGGTTCTTGAATGAAATACACACATACACACACACACACACACACACACACACACATACACAAATACACACATACACACACACAGACACACACATACATACACACATACACACACACACACACACACACACACACACACACACACACACACACA
>JADRCD010178673.1:15771-28271 GCA_019843815.1 Montemys delectorum
ACACACACACACACACACACACACACACACACACACACACACACACAGCCTTATATTTTAATATGCCTTAAACAGCTCAGTGGTTTGGCCACTTCCAAACCTCCATGTGGCTAACAGTCTCCCCTCCAATGTTCCTGAGTTATTACTTACTAAAACCTACATTCCATCTTGGTTGCCCTGGACTCAGCCTACTTGGACTGAGTCCCCAGCACCTACCTAATAGCTATGTTCTCTGTTCAGTACCTCTCAGGCCTCCTAGCCTTTTCCGGCATGATAGCTATCTCTTCCTGTTCCTCATCAGTCCCTTGCCCAGGAATCCCAAAGTCCCATCTCTGTCTCCCTGTCCAGTCATTGGCTACCGGCAGCTTTATTTACCAATCAAAACCAACTGGGAGAAGGGTCACTCAGCATCTAACATGGGGACATGTGGATTCTCGTGTAATTTTGGGGACAAAATTCACATACTTTAAGCAGCTTTAGACCTAGTTCACAGCAACAACAGTATAAGTTCTTCTCAGAGACCTCCTGTGCTAGCTTGGCTCTTGTCAGTTTGACACAAGCTATAGTCCTCGAAAAGGAGGAACCCCCAACTGAGAAAATGCCTTCACAAGATTGGCTTACAGCAAGCTTTTGGAGAATTTTCTTGAATAGTGATGGATGTGGGAAGGCTCAAATCACTGTGGAAGGTACCAAGCCTGGGCAGTGTGCCCTGGGTGGTATAAGAAAACATTCTGAGAAAGCCAGGAGGAGCAAGTTGTTAAGCAGTATTCCTCTATGGCTTCTGCTTCCCCTCCTGCCTCCAGGTTCCTGCTCTGATTTCCCCTATGTGATAGACTACAACAAAAAAGCTGAACTAACCCCTTTCCTCACCAAGTTGCTTTTGGTCATGGTGTTTTATCATAGCAACAGAAAACCAAAGCTACCTCCAATCAGGTGAGGACTGAATTAATGACTTCAACAAGGAGAAGAATTTCAGGATGAACGGATATGAAGCAGATTAGCGGATATTAGAGAGAGTTGAATGCGTATTTAAGCTTGAGGGAAGGGAAGTGTTTAGGGAAAGGATAGGCCACACCCATGAGAGGGCTACGCTTAGGTAGTTATCTTTATAATAGCCATGTTTGTAAATTTGGTGGGTTCTGAAATTGTGAGACAGGCAAGCATAGGAGATGTTTAGGGACGTGGGACTCTATTGGTTTTAGCTGTGCACACCGCTCTCCCCTTCTTCTCTTCTTTGTTTGTTTGCTTGTTTGCTTGCTTTTTCGAATCAGGGTTTCTCTGTATAGCCCTGGCTGTCCTGGAACTCACTCTGTAGACCAGGCTAGCTTCAAACTCAGAAATCCACCGGTCTCTGCCTCCCAAGTGCTGGGCTTAAAGGCGTGTGCCACTGCTGCCTGGCTCTCTCCCCTTCATGTGATAATGCACCTGACAGTCTAGTTCCTTTACCTGCACATATTATGCATGTGCACCTCCTCCCGATAAGGCACCTGGCAAATTCAGAACCTCTTTGAACCTTACATGCCTTGGGCTACATATACCTCTCTCTGAACAGTTCCCTAAGTTCCTCTACAATGATCAAATTAGATGGTTTCTATTCAAGAGTTCCCACGATGTATCCTAAACGCTAAAGAATTAAAGGGCCTATTCAGCCTACGTAAGTGAATTTCTAGAGCAGAACCTCTACTTTCACCACCTTAAGCCTATGCATGTATAGTTGGGCATACATGTGGTTAAAATGAGATACATTATGGGGAGGGACATTCGAAAAAAATGAATATATAAATTAATCTATCAATCAAAACAGAGGACTTTCTAACCACAACTCCTCCTGCCTTAGATTCGATAAAAGACCTGGGGCCTGGAGTACCTTTATTCACGTGGCCTGCTGTCAATCCTGACAGTGTTTCCCTCTCTGGACTATACTTCAAATAAAGTTCTCTTGCTCCTTTTGTAAATTTGTGTAGCCCTTATTTTCAGTTCTTTGGGAAAGAGGGTGAGGACTTGGAAACACCCAATCCCATACTGACCTCAGACCTCCAGGAACAGAGATGGGTTGCTAAGGAATTTAAGTGTGATCTTAGACTGGCTCCCGAGTGCACTGGGGTTACAATTGATAAGGTATCACCCAAGGACAGCTCCAGGATGTGAAGACGTTTCATCCATAATCAAAAGTCAATAATCTTGTGTGTGAGATTCTCAAGAGATATATGGGAAGGATGGAAGGCCAAAGTCAAGGTCGTGTATACTATGGCCTTATGCACAGTTCATTGCTAGCTTAACATTCTTATTTTAAAATATCTCTCTATGAAAGAAATCTGGTCTCTATGTCCACACACTTGTAACAGATGCTAGTTGTGCTGGGATGCTTGACTCCCAGGGAGTCTTTGATCAGATTCCCAGAATAAGGAGTTCCCTTCCTTTCACATGTTCCCTTAATCTCCCCTCTTGCTCCCCTGCCTCACACAGGTCAATGACTAGACCCTGCTGGGTCTCACCTCTAAAGGTTTCTACCACCTCTCAATAGTGCCAAGCTGGGACAAAGCTTTCCATACATGTCCTTGGGACACAGTCTAAGTTTCTCTTTGTCACTTAGATTCATTCTCCACTCTCCAGAACTCAACCTTCTGACCTCCATTTTTAGTTTTTCCAATGAGGGGCCCAGCAAAGAGGCAAAAAAAGGACAGGCTTTTCATTCCTGGCTGCTTTTCCACTCATGGCCATGGATTCCACCAGGATTCACTGTTGCAGAATTTTTGATCACAGTGAACCCCGAGTGTATTTTATTTACTGGAAAACCCTGTTTCTAGTTGTGGTGTGGCATATGTCTTTAATCCAAGAGCTTCTTGTTTATTGTAAAAATGATTAAATAACATCAACCATAGGTTAAGAGTCAAAGCAAGCTCTAGTTAGTTGACAGGGAGTGAACCTAGGAAGAAACTGTAAAGAGTGAGAGGAAGTCAGGAGGACAGATAGAGAGGCCCTCAGGAAGTAGAAGGGAGGGACATTCAGTTTGAAGGGTTTTTGAGACATTGTGGAAAAGGAGAGCTTGCTCTGCCCTTCGGGGCTGCTGGCTGAGGAAGAAGGTCACGTGGGGCTTCCTTTGCTTCTCCGAGCTAGCAGGCTTTCACACCACATCTGCTCTGGAGTCTTTGCTGGTAAAATTGAACATTTGAGATTTTGTTACAAACAACCCCTTACCTTGCCTCACTTCTGAGCCACCCAGGGCTCCAGTAACTGGTCCCTTCTCCACCCTCGGGTTCAGGGATGGGAGGCTTCCCAAGGTTCATTTCAGCTGTTCTATGTCCCCCAACTGTGCCTCGGGAGGCCAACGGAAAACAAAATGTATTTTCTGCTAGGACTCTACACGATGTGATGCAGGAAAAAAAAAAAAACATGCTTACAATATAAGGTGAAGTGACAGAATCAGGCTAGGACAATCTCAACCTGCATACAAATAAACATGTTTAGAAAAAGAAAACATTTGTGCACAGAGAGAGAAAAGACTAGAAAGGAACATTGGAGGATCTGTCACAGTGTCTTGGTTGCAAGATTATAGGTGACTTTTCTTGTCTCTATACAACTCTATATTGTATACTGTGTATTTGTTTATTTTGAGACATGATCTTGCTATCCACCCCAGACTGGCCTAGAACTTCTCAGTCTTCTTCTACTTAGATTCCAGTCTGTTGCACACATTCTTAGAAGTAACCATGTATCACCTTTAAAGTGGAAAAAAATGTATATTTAAAAACAAAAATGAAAAATGAAATTGACCATCTGTAAATAATAGATCATCTATTTTGAGTAAAAAAATATAATATATCCTACTATATAGGATAATGTAGCATAAACAGAAATATAAGTATTGATAGGGAGTTTTGCTGGGCCTCAGCTCTTATCCGTTACATTTCACTCATTACTGGAATACCACCTTCAGCTGCCTCGTGCCTGGCATAACTTCCATGGTGCAGGCCTTTCGGATGCTTCAGCTCTGGCTTTGGCATGGCGTTCAGCTGTGCTTGAGGTAGGGAGGGCATGAGGGAGAAGGGGCCTCAGTGTAGCTGACAGGTCAGGCTGAGCAAGCCAGTAGGGATGCGCTGACAACTCTCTGAAATATATCCTTGGCTATCACTTTATGCTAGTTGGTGGATATACTAAGCAATCTTAGCTCTCTATTAGCAAAAATCACGTGCTTGGAATCAGAAACTTGCTACAAATACCAAATAACATTTAACCTATTAAAATTAACATTCAGACTAATTAAATAATTGTTTGCCTGTTTATTAATTTTTATTTATTTTTTATTTACACAAGGTCTCACTGTGTAGCTTTGGCTAGCCTGGAAGTTGGTATGAGAACCAGCTTAGTCTCAAACTCGGAGAAACCTCCCTGTTTCTGTCTTCCGAGTGTGGCATCAAAGGCGTATGACACCCCACCAGACTCATAATAGCTTCTCAGTCTAGACATACCCTGCTGCCTACTCACATAGGGTAAAAGCAGTACAGATTGGGGCATGGTTATAAAGGTTTATTCAAAATGTTCCAAAAGTTGAAGAGAGGTGGTCAAGGTTCCAAGTTTTCTGCTTGTTTGATTTTTGCTTGGGCAGGTAGAGTTGGGGGAGGAATGTCACATCAATAGATCTTGTTCAGACCTTCTATTAGAGGTTTGATTTTGTTCAGATTTCTTTTGTGTCTTCTAAACCCTTTATCCCTGTCCTTCTCAACCTGGGGGTCACAACTCATTCGGGGGTCAACTGCCTCTTTCACAGGGGGTGAATACCAGCTACCCTGCATATCAGCTATTTACATTATGCTTCATAACAGTAGCAAAGGTACAGCTATGAAGTAGCAATGAAAATAATTTTATGGCTGAGAGTTACCACAATGTGAGGAACTATATTGAAGGGTGTCAGCATTAGGAAGGTTGAGAACCACTGATTTAGAGGTAATTTGAAGAGTGTACATTTTTTCAAAAGAAAAAGAAATGGATTCCTTAAGCATAAGCAGCATTACTATGCAGTGGCTGCTTTGCCAGCTCCAGCTCTGGGTCCAGCCTTCCAGGCTGCAGGTAGAGCCCTGGCCCGGTAAAGCACCAGACCACCGCTGGAGCTAATAACAAAAATTATAAGGGACCTTGAACCCCTATCTGGCCATTACAATGTGCAGGGCTGGTTTCCAAGAACTTTCCACACCCACTTTATCTTCCTGACTGGCACTTGAGTTGGGGAGTGTCCCCATTGGTTTTTCATTGCTGGGACAGTGACCAAAACCAACTTGGGAGAGGAAAAGGTCTAATTGGCTTACACATCCCAATCACAGTCACTGAGGGAAGTCAGGACAGGCGCTGAAGCAGGAGCAGAATCAGGAGCCCTAGAGGATGCTGCTCGCTGGCTCGTTCTTGAGGCTTAGTCAGCCTGCTCTTAGACACCCAGGACTACCTGGCCAGGGGTGGGAAGACTAACAGTCAGTTGAGCCCTCCTACATCAATTAGCAATTAAGAAAATGCCTCATTGGGCTGGAGAAAGATGGTTCCGTGGTCAAGAGCATTTGCTGCTCTTGCAGAGGACCTGAGTTCAGTTTCAAGAGCACCCACGTGGTGCCTCACAACTCTCTGAAACACCAGGTTGAAGTGACGGGGGATGGGGGGAGGGGTCTTTGTGACCACCGCAGCCATTGGAGCAAAGATCCCGGGGAGGCAAGAAGGCAGCTCTGTTCAATACGGCTAAGTAGTCAGTGTCGGCTCAGACTTTGAAAATCTGATCCCGAGTTGTAGGCACACTTAAGCACAGCATATTTTGGTGAGAACTTCCTGGTAACAATGAACTCAATCTTGTGTTCACACGAAAGCACAAAGTAAGCTACCTAAAGAACGGCTGGGACTACATGGGAACTTGGTGAAGTACCTGTGATAGCTTCCATAGGGATGGGGGGTCTATAGATTGATGATGAGGAGAAACACAAGTTCACCCTGTGTGGGAGCCGCACAGACTGTGCAAAGGCCACCATGCTATTAACCACCCTCGCTCTTAGTCTTCTGGGCAGATAACAGATTATGCGTCCCTTCTTTGGCAGGAACAAACCTGTGTGTTTAACATTCCTGGTTCCTCTAGTGGACAAGGACCTCCATGCCTCCTGCGGGATCCAGCGCCCTCTTCTGGCCTCCACAGGCACTACATATGCACATGATACATATACATAGATGCAAGCAAAACACTCATATACATAAAATGAAAATAGCCTTTTTTAAAAGAAAGAAAATAAAATACCTATAGCTTAGATTTTTTTCAAATCCTATTTTAAAAATGGTTCTTAAAAGTTTTAATCTCCCTTCTAGCCCACCACCCACCAGAAGTAGTGGAAAAGAAAGGTTATTCAGATGCAGGGAAAGTGGACCTGTTTAGAAATTGTTCTTTTGAGCAAATCCAGTCTGTGCTGTCAGGAAATCAGCAGCAGTTCACAGAAAATCAGCAATGGCAGCTCGATCCACTCAAAAGCATTCCACAGAAATACCATCAGTCCAGGGGTGTCGGGGTAGCAAACACGGGTCAGCAGTGGTGGCACAACCTAGCAGAAACAGCCAGGCCTCCAATGAATCTTCATGAGTCAGCAGGAGGGACCAAGACCAGCAGGGACACCAGGAGAAAGTCTCTGCTATCAACAAAATGAAGATCAGCAAAGACATGAGGCCAAGAAGCGTTGCAAAGCTTGCTAAGCCCCCTCACCGTTCACTGAGTTCTATTTATACTCCCTTCAAACATCACAGGTCTTGCCTCACCGTGTGAGTCTGTCTTAGCAAAACTCAATGTAAGTCTGAACCGCCCGAGTCCTCACAAGGGCCTAGAAGCCACCAAAGTACCACCGGAAGTTTTTTTGGTGCATTTCTCTTTACGTAGTCACAACAGATGGAGCTCAGCAACACAATGTAAGGTGAACCAATGCGTGCATCTTTTCATGTGCTTACTTTAGCAAAACATCCTCTCACCTGTGTCTGCCCCAGCAAAACACCATCCAACACATCTGGATTTCCAAAGAACCTGTAAGTTCCCCCCAAGACAGGCCATTCCTTCATTGAAGTTCCTTCTTCCAGGTGGCTCTAGTTTGTGTGTACTGGGGTGTAGCTCAGTGGTGAGAGTGCTCAGCACACATGAGGTCCTGGGTTCAATCTCTTCACACACACACAGACACACAGACACACACAGACACACACGCATGAATACAACCTAGCCTTGTTCAATCCCCATTTTTTTTATCAAGCATAGGAGTGAAAGAACTTGTCACAGGACCCGTGAGTTAGCAGAGTAATGTTCTGAATCCTGCAGGTTGACACCAAAACACGTTCCAAACTCCACAGACCTTTCTGGACCCTTCACCAAAGATACATGGAGGAGTCTTCACGTCTCCAATCTTATCAACAGCTATGCACTGATGCCTGAGTTCACTGACATTACATGTGTGTTTATTCCCATAATCTCTTGGCATTCCTCATGGATGGGTAACTATGAGACAGCTGCCCAGATCCTCTGTACCTATATCCAGCTTTGCTGGACATCCAAGTGGTCCTGATCAGGGTCCATCATAGAGGCTGCCCCAGTGCTCAGAAAATCTGCACGCTGCTGTTCCCTAAACCACGAATTACTGCACATTCTTGTTGTCTGGAAAGAAAGTAGTGTCTGAATCACGAGGTATCCTTCGTAATGACCAGTGTCCTCCCAGGGAGTTAGAACTTACCCTGCAACCAGCCGCCTCAGGCCGCCCTCAACTCCAGAGGCAAGTGTGGTCTAATTACCTTCATCTGCATAGAGCCGGGTCCTTGGAGCAGCCGGCCACAGCAGGACTCTTGAAAAACCTGCTGCAGGTTAAAAAGCAGACCTGCCTTCAATTTATTAAAAGCCTTGGCATTTTTTTTCTCCCATTGAGCATTTTAAAATGCAATTAGACAAAATGGAATAATAATCAGGCAAAGGGACTCTGGAGTTTTCCTGTTGGGCCAATCCTTGCTTATGTGTCATTGCATTTCTGGGTGTTTCTCTTGTGACAGAATGCCTATAGGACACACTGACAGCCTGTTTCAATCCATGTCCACATTCTTGAGGACCTGTATGCCCTATAACCAATTATTATTATTCTATGCTTTCTTGATGCCAAGAGCCCATCATTCTAATATCTAAAGGTACCAGTTAGTTCTATCAAATTCCCCAAGAACAAGCTTGGGTATCTGAAATGTAAAGATGTTCCCTAGGTAATTGTAAGGCACAGTGGCCTTTTCAAGCCACCATATAACTGGGAAGCAGATCCATATCTACATTCTATGACTTTGAGCCCTTGGTCCAACATACAAAATGGAATACAAATGCCTGGATGCAAGCAAGTTAAGGACCTTGTGGGATACAAAATGGAATAGTCCCCCTCCCGTCCGTAAATGAGAAGTTAGCCCTTCCCACTCCTTAAGTGAGAAGTACGGGAAATGGTGCTCCACGTGTCAGGAATCTTAACGTTTTAATTTTGTTAGTACAGAGGAGTTTAGGAGCATACATAATATATACACCAGGGGAGTTCCCGAATACACCACAAGGAGGAGGAGAATAACATCTTTATTGGCCTGTCACCACTGGTAGAGCCATACAGAAAGATGACACAAGCTGATCTTGGCAGGGCAAGAGTCTGCTCATGAGGCTACCATTTATATAACTCAAGTTCCTAAAGCTGTGGTGATACCTGACAGTTTGGATTACATACCACCGACTGCCCCACCCACTTCACATGCCCACAGGGTGGTGGTCCCTGTGCACAGCTGAGCGCACTGCCTTTATTAAAATGGGCTGTGTTAATCAGCTTTCCACCACTGTGACAAAAGACCTTAGATAACAAAAGAAGGAAAGACTTACTCAGCTCATGGTTTCAGCCCATGATTGGTTATCCCTATGGCTTTTAGAGCCTGTGCTCACCCCAGGAAACACAGAACAGAAAGTAACCAAGATCCCACAAACCCCTTCAAAAGATTTAACTTCCTCTTCTTAAGGACCTACCTCCCTACCTCTAGGCACAACCCCTAAGGCTTCACAGTATCCTGCTGGCACTATAAAGCTGGGCAACAAGCCTTTAATACTACGGGACCGTGGGGACCGTGGGGACCCGTGGGGACCCTTTAGACTTAGTTCAAACTATGCTAATGTGTTTCACTGTCCTGAGATTTATTAGCCAATCAACTAATTCAAACACCTGTGTACCAACTGAGGCAGCAGTTTCAACACGGCCAGCCTCTGGCTGTCCCTCTCCCTCCGTTATCCAGTCTTCCTTCTCCGGGTAGCCAGATCCACTCTTTTTCTTTAAAAAAGAAACCAACCTATTTGAAAAGGTTTACATCGAATTTCTGGGTCCAAGCGGGATGTTTTGTGCTGACAGGGGAAGAGCGGGTTTGGGCATTGGCCAGATGAAACTTCCACTCATATCCTCTTTCTTGTTTTTCCCCTCTTCCCTTCCCCGTTCCTTCTTTGCCATAGTCTAAACAGCTGCCCTCCACACACATGCTGCATCTGAGGCAGGGCCACCTTCCCTGCCATTTTTTGCAGCCTGCCCCAGATCAATGGCTCTGTGTTCAACTCATAAAAAATGTAAAGGGAAATCATCACCTAGGCAGCTTGTTTGGGTTTCAAAACCTCTTGGTATTTCCCTGTCTCACAATCTTCTCCACTGGAAAAAAGGCCCATCAATTCACTGTCCCTGGCCTATGCCAAGTCTTGGCCATTTGGGCATGCAAATTAGCCTCCCAAGCTGCACAGATATTGCTGTTCATGAATATTGCAATGTATACTCAGCCTCGCACCCCACCCTGCTTTGTCTCAGCCTGCATGCTTACCTGGAGCTCCAGATTGCTTCAAGCTCTTGGCTCTCGGTGGACTGATGATTCCAGCATACCTTGGATAAGTAGGACCACTGATTGCTCTTCTGCATTTCCACCTGCAAGGGCTGGAGATCCGAGACACTGTCTATGGAGGTGACCATTCATTTAATCATCAACAAATGCTCTCATGGGCCAGACAGTGGGCAGGGTCTCCTGGTGTGTTGCCCAGCTACATGCCCAGGAGCAGAAAAAAGGCACATAAAATTGGTCAGCCTATGCAGTGTGCAAATGCAGTTCTCACTAGAAAGGCCACCTATCCAAGAATATGCAACCATGTGAACATTTGAGTTCCAGCATAGTTCACAAGCTATTTCTCCTGGTGGTCTTGTAGTCTCCCAGGGACAGCTTTGTCTGAGAGTACAAGAGCCCCTTGGCTTCCCCTCTCCTCTTCCTCCTCTTCCTCACCTTGCTTCTCCTCCTCCACTTCTTCTCATTCCTGCCTCATGCTCACCCTCAGCTATAAAGGTTGATCTTTGGGCCTCTATGAGAAGAGTCACATAAAAATAGACCCTTGAATTGCATAGCCTTGCCTTTGCAGGGAGGATCCACAACACGAACGAACTACCTTGCTGTTGGCTCACCAGTAAGCTGAAGGACCACCTCCCTCACAGGGGATGAGGAAGAGATGGAGGGTAATTGAAGGGACAATGGGAGGGCTGGCCAATGAAACAAAGAGGCATTCTTTCCCAGGTTGTGCAAGACTAAAATCTTATTCCACATATTTATCTGAAATTCAGGTTTACCTGGGAGTCATTTCTTAAGCCAGACAACCCTACCAAGGAAGTCTATAGTCAATTCAGAAGGACATTTTTTTCCCTGACACCGTGAGTAACTCTCATAGGACTGGAACAGATCATTACTGTTTAAAAACAAAAGCAAGTAGTCCTTTGAAAGGTAGATTTTAGTTGGTACCTTCCCTTGGCTGGCTAACTGCTATCTTGCAGACTCAGGGTCTAGACACTAGGTAAATAGACCACACCTATTTACACTCACCAGGAAGGTGAGGGAGCATCTTAGGAGTTCCTGCAGCCTGGGAGTCAGGGTTTGGTTGTGGATGTTGACATTGGGGTTGTGGATGATTTAAGGGTTTAGAGTAATGGAAGATAAAGTCACTGCCCACCCTGTGTTCTAGACACTGACAGAACATGTCAGCATTCTCTTCCCTCTCTCCTACCTCCACAGGCCAGGAGATTATTTTCTGCTGAGATGAGACCCCTTTCTTCCTTCTTTGGATAGAATTTCATGTGTAGTCCTTCCCTAGGGCTGCCTTAACAAAGCACTACCTCACCGGAAGTGGCTTAAATAACAAAAAGCTCTTGTCTTCCATTTCTGAGCTTGCAGTACAGGTAAAGTTGATTCCTTCAGAGGGACAGTCTGTTCTAGTTTTCCCCCTAGCTTCTGATTGTTCCCTAATCATCTTTCATTTGTGTTCATTAACATAGGGGAGAACCACATCTCTCCCCGACTTCATCTCTGCATGCCCTTTTCTCTGTATGGCTCTGTGTTCTGCTTCTTCTTCTTATAAAGACATAAGTCATATTCAGTAAGTCCCAGGACCTCTTTTTAATTTGATTACTTCTGTTAAGTCTTGGTTTCCAAATAAGGTCTCACTCTGTGCTACTTGGGAGTTAGAACCCTGGCGTCTTTATTCTGAGATGCAGTTCAATCTGCACCTCAGGGCCACACCTATCTACACTCACCAGGAAGGTAAGGGCGTGCCATAGGAGTGCCTGCAGCCTGGGAGTGAGGGTTTGGGTGTGGGATGCTGACATTGGGGTGGAGGGTGATTTAAGGGCTTAGAGTAATGGAAGATAAACTGCTTGTCACTGCCCACCCAGTGTTCCAGAAGATTACATTGCTGTGTGAGGCTGCCCCAGCATTGCCCTGAAAACAGCTTTTCCATTATACTAAGAGCTAGTGGTGATAGGCGCCATTACTATTCAGCCCTTTGGCCTCCACTGGCTCCCATTCCCTCTGCCCTAAGCACTTCCCAGTGACCTTCCAGGAGGTAACATCAGAGTTATTCTCCCCAGGAGACCTCTGCAATTTCTTGCCTGTGTCAGGGGAAACCCTCATGATGCTTTGCTTGAAGCATGAACAGGAGGAAGGCTCAAAGGAGAAAGAAGCTCCACTCGGGGCTTCCACCATCCCCCCTTACAATCCTGTATTAGAATAAGTTGTGTGGAGGGGGAGACAAGAGAACTGTCTTTTGCCTTTGTCTGCCCTCCCTCCTCCCGGCAGATGCTGGGAGAACAAGATAAAATTCCTTGTCAGCTGGGGCCCTAAATTCTCATTCATTTATTAGGAAATGATAGTTTTCTCCAAGAAGCCATCTGTCTTGCTTTTCTGGGCACTGTCCATTAGTAAAGAGACAGAGGGAGGGAAGGATGGGCATTTTTTGGCCATGGAATTTTTTTGGTGCCTCTTCACTGTCTTTATCACCAGGGAGACTCTTTTTTTGAGTCTGATTAGGAAATGTGATTTTAAGAACAGCAGGCTCATCTGAGCTGCTTCATGGCTGACTGGTTTGATAAAGCTGGTTGGCACGATGCCCCAAACAGTGGTGCAGCAACTGCAGACGTGGATCCGTGAAGTTACTG
>JADRCD010178673.1:33271-35482 GCA_019843815.1 Montemys delectorum
CTACGCAGCTGAGAAAATGGCGGAGCTAGACTCCGACGCTGGCCCAGATGTTTCTACAGCCTTAGCTTCATTCATTAACAGCATCTGCCTCCTATAGATGAGTGGGAGCTGGGGCTACCTCTGATCCCCAGGCCCCTAAGGAGGCCTGGCACCCTGTTTTTCAGGAGAGAGAAGACAGTGTGGTTACACTTCATGAAGGTCACTTACTGAAAATCTTATCTGTTTGCAGTGGTACCTTGCCTGCCCATGGCCCTGCCAATGGCAGCTGGTGGCAGAGTCCACTCAGAGCCTATTCTGCAATTAGTATTTGCACCAGGCAAAGATCTCCTGGTCTCAGATCGAGGAGCTTTTCCCGATGTGTCCAGGGGATAAGCCATGGATAGTCTAAGCCAGTCATGGTTGTTTCCTGCCCCTCTATGCTAGCGATTCCTCCCTGGACTGTGCTATAGCCAGAAAAATATCAAGTGAATCTAAAAAGTTCTCCCATCAGGGAGAAAGAAGTTACTGCTCTAGCCATTCCCTCTAGGTTGGTGCTCCAGCAGCCATCTTGGAACCATGAGATGACAATTCCAAAGATTCAAAGTCCATAGCTCAGGGCAGCAAAGACACACACACACACACACACACACACACAAAGTCAGAATTCTTTGTGGCATTCCACAGGCCTAGTCTAGGCTATTTGTAACGAAAGTGTTCCCACTGGGTACAATGTGTTGTACCATTCCCAAGGAAATAGAAACACCATGCTTGTTAAGCACCTGTCAACCCTGTGCCTGCTGTTGTTGTAGGCTGTCTCCCAGGAAAGCAGACCCCACCCTGACAGCTGGGGCCTGGGTGTGCTCTGCAGTGGGGCTCCCAGCCTTCCACGGGCACACTGTTGTCTGAGGCAGGGCTTCAGCAGCCTCTGGAGGGTGGGATGTATAAACACGAGGCTTTGCGTTTTATAGGATAGTCAATATTTATTCAGCCTGACAGAGCAATGCACAGGAAAAGAGATCATAAAATGTCTCTGGTACTGAGGCCTGAGGTCACGTGGCCTATGAGGTTTCTCCCTGCTCTGCTTGCAAGGCAATGTTCAGCAGAGCTGAGAATGGAAGACCTGAGGAAGGAGGAACTAGGACTGATCAACAAGAATAGCATAAAAGCCAACCTAGCACACGCAGAAACCCAAAGTTCTCCGGGTATTTTCCTGGCAGTCTTGGCCACAGGTGGCTTATCTCAAAGGCAGGTTGAGAAACGTGCCCCTTGGTCTCTTCCCTTGGACAATCTCATGGCAGAGTCCACAGTTAGAAAGGCAGTAACTGTGGGGGTTTTATCAAGTCCCTTGAGGTGCATGGGTGTGGGGGATATGTGTGCATACAGACAGGTGATGTGTGCCCTTGTCTGGTATGTTCATGTATGCAGGTGATGCGCACAGGCGATGGGGGGCTCGTTTCCTCAGGAGCTTGGCTTCTCTTTCATCCCATGCTGTTCCCTGCTGTGAATCACTACCTGCTCTGTGGATTTTTGCCTCTCCATGTTTGAGCTTCTCATCTGGACTGCTGTGTTCCTTCTCATCTCCCCATTTTTCCCCTCTCCCTCCTACTCCGTGTCTCAGTCTATTCTGATGACTCTAAGAAAATATTTAAAACTAAGTGGCTGAGATATATTCCAGACAGCTCTGGATCCTGCGGAATCATGGATCAAGGTAGCACAGAGCCCTTGTTTGGGGAGGGCCCTCTTCCTTGCAGAGGATACCATTTTACTGTACCTTATAGTGCCAGGACAGCTAGTTCTCCAGGTTCCTCTTTTAATGGCATTGGTGACATCCATGAAGGCTCTTCTTCTGTGTTTTAAGAATTCCCCCAAGGGTCCCGTTCCCACTAGGACTGGCATTCAACATAGGCAGTAAGCGGAGATACTCGTGCTTCCAGACTGTAGTTATACTCAGTCTTAATGTAACAGTCTGCTGTTTCCTTTCGTCAGGCTGGGCAACTTCCTTCTTTTCAAAACTGTCAGAGCTCTGCCAGGACTTTTGTATCAGGCTCTGAACCTGCTGCCTGATACTCAATGTCCCTCCTCTGTCATCTCCAGCCCAACCTTGATTTCTCCCTTACAGGCGTGGTGTGTGTGCTAACCTAAGCAATCCATCAAAGCTCAGCTTAAGAGTCTCCTCCCTTTCTTTTAATCTCCTGCTTCTTTATTGCCTTCCTTGATAAGAGAGAGCCCCCC
>JADRCD010178674.1:0-11433 GCA_019843815.1 Montemys delectorum
ATATAGCTATCTTCTGAGAGGCTCTTACAATACCTGACTAATACAGAGGTAGAGGCTCACAGCCATTCATTGAACTGAGTTCACTGTTCCCAATGAAGGAGTTAGAGAAAGGTTCTATGGAGCTGAAGGGTTTGCAGCCCCTTAGGACGAACAACAATTACTAACTAGTACCCTCAGAGCTCCCAGGGACTCAACTACCAATCAAGGACTATACAGGGTGGGACTGAATGTTCTGGCAGCATGTGTATAGTAGAGGACTGCAAATTTGATCATCGGTAGGAGGAAAGGACCTCGACCTTGTGAAGGTTCTGTGCCCCAGTGTAGGGGAATGCAAGGGCCAATAAGTGGGAGAGGGTGGGGTGGCAGGCATGGGGAGGGGGGAAGCAAAAGAAGTTTGTTCTTGTTGTTTTTGTTTGTTTGTTTGTTTGTTTTTTGGAGGGGAACCTGGGAAAGGGAAAATTTACATGTAAATAAAGAAATTATCTTAAAAAAAAAAAGAAATAAATTTAATTTCTTAATATTTCACTGCCCTCAATTGTAAAAAATACATATACCTTTATTATACGAATTTGGTGAATGTTATATAAACTAAGGTCTTTATAGTGCTTTTACAAGTCAAGTACTATGTGAAAAGTCTTGTGCATAATAATTACTCATATAAACTGCACTTTGAATATATGCATAGCGGGTATATATTAATAACTTAAAATCACCACTATAACTCAGCAGCTAATGAGAAGAAATGCAGAAACACACAGTCAAACATTAGACGGAGCTCAGGGGAGTCTTGTTGGAAGAGTTGGTAGAAGGATAGAGGGATTTGAAAAGTAGAGGGACTCCACAGGAAGACCAACAGAGTCAACTAACCTGGGCACTTGGGAACTCCCTGAGACTGAACAAACAACAAAGAACAAGCAAAGGCTGGACCTAAGCTCTCTGCACATATGGAGCAGATGTGCAGCTTCATTTTCATGAGGTCTCCCAATAATTGGAGAAAGTTCTGTCCCTGAGTCTGTTGCCTGCCTGTCCCCTAACTGAGCCTCCTTGTCTGACCTCAATCAAAAAGGATGTGCCTAGCACTACAATGATTTGAGGTGCCAGGGTTGGGGTTATAACAGGGGGTTCCCCCCTTCTCTGAGGAAAAGGGGAGGAGAAAATAGGAGGAGGACAGGCTACTGGGAGGAGAGGGGAGGCTACAATAGAGATAAAGTGAATGTAAAAATATTTTCATAACAATGTGCCCTTCGTTATTTTAAACAAGCTCCAGTCTCCAAAACAGAAAAATAATCAACATCAATGTTGATGCAGTACACAATCTACAATTGCATTAATCTTATGAAAGATCAAACATAGTAAGGGTTTTATCAGAACAATGAATCAAGCCAAAATTAAGTTCTATACGTATGCACTGCAATTTCTATACCTTGATTTTTTTTCTACCATCACCCTAAAGTTACTCTCTAACATCCTGTCCTCTCCTTTAAACCACAGAAGTTGACATCTTTGTACCTGTCTCTACTTTCCTAACCTTAGAGAAGTCAATCCAGGTCAAGATGAAAGGAGTTGGTCAAGCTTTGGGGCCAATGTCCCTTCTATTAACGATTCTCCTTTCATTTGTACCATTTAACCAACTGGGAAGCCCAACCAACCCCCCTCTTTTCAGGAATTGAAGGTTCATGTCAAGAAGAGATCACCAAACCTACAAAGTGAGAGGTAAAACTTCCTCTTTCATTTTTACTGCTTATATTGACTCTCACCTTTATTTTTAGCTGCATTGTAGCATTGATGACTCAAAATCTGTCTAGCATTCAAATCAACAGACATCAATCAATGCATATGCATTGATCATCTATTAAAAGTATGCTGGAACTCTGACCTTTGTTTGCACATAGCCAATTATTCCTTTTTGTGCTGATGAAGAGTTTGTTTATCCCTCCAAAACCCCCTACTTTATCCTTGCCCTCACTGACCCTCATTTGGTTCAGCTTGACTTTCTACCCAGATCAACAAAGACATTTCAAATTTTGAACTAGGTTTTCCGATTGCTGGCCGTTCTCCAATATCTAATGCAAATGGAAAATTTAGTGAAAATATGCCTTACTGGCTCTTCCTTTTATGTGCTGGAACTGTTAATGATCTTGACTTCAAAAATACAGAAGTAAAATAAAAACATTAATTGTATATTGTGGCAAATGAAACAAAAACTAACCTGAAAACATAGCAGCTGAAATAATAAATATCCATAGTTTCATAAAATTTCTGTGTAGGATCAGTTTACCTGACCATTTGCTTTCAGTTAGGGCCTGGATTGACGTTTTTAAGGGTACAAATGTAGTCATTGACAAAGATGTTGAGAAAGAACTTCTGTAGTTTAATAGAGAGAGAGCTACTTCTGGATTTGAATCTTTCTACAAAACACAATTAAGGTATCTTCTAGAGCCTTGAGTTATATAGGTTTTAGAGAGTCTGGGAATCTACCACTAACATAGCTATTGCTTATTAATAGTATACTTATTTTACATGGCTGTACAAATAAGCTTTGGATACAGGATTGGCTGGATTTCCATAGAGAAAGTGAACTAAGTGCAGAAAGAGAAAGAAAAACATCATGACTTTTTATAGTCTTTACCACAAACTGCCATTTGAACTACATTTTGTTCCCTTGAAGCAAGTCACTACATAGAGTCCTCATCCAATAGAAAGGAGATCCAGTTTTTCCATTTACTAAGGAAGAATATCAAATAGTTTGTCAAAGTATTTAACCAATGCTTTAGAGGTGTATCAAACATGCTCCCAGAAAAGCAGAACAAATAAGGGATGAATAGATGTATGGATGGATGGATGGATGGATGGATGGATGGATGGATGGATGGATAGATGGTGGGTGAATGGACAGATGGACAGACAGACAGACCGACAGATAGAAACATGCCTAGTCTAATATATATGAACTATAAGGGTACAAATATATTCCAGCCCAAGTAACAAGTACGGAAGGTACCATAGTAAAAAGAAGAGCTGCTGGCCATTCAGAAGGCCACCACTGACAGGGAGGATTTTCTCTTGCTGAGCCTTACTCATGAACAGAGCATTCTCGCTCGTATTATAGAAACCCAGAACTTTTTGTATTTAATTGATTAATGCTCACCTCGTGTCCGGACACCCTCACAGGAACATACTGGAAAAATGCTTGAGTAACTGTTAGGGACCATAGGGCCTAATGAAACTGACATATAAAATTAACAAGCATAGTAGACATTCAAAGAGCTTAACAGTAATGATATATTTGTGTTGTTCCTTTAGAATTTCATTAACTTGCAGGAGGCTCATTTTATGAAAAACAAAAAAAAATCATGTTTGAATCAGACATTGTAATTTCCTGACTACTTTCCAAATCTCTGTTACGTTTAAATTTCATAGCATTTGTGAAGAGAGAGCTAAGGTTCCGAGAGGTTAGGCAGGCTCCTCAAGGTCTCACAGCTAATTGAAAGGGCAAAATAAAACAGCAAGAATTTGTTTGCATTTAGATCCACAGTGTTCCCCTTTACATGACCTTTCCAGAAGTGGAATACCTGCCAGACGTTTATGTCTAACATATTAGCGTTTACTGCAATGTTTACAGCGCTCAGGTTCCTTTTCAAGTAAAGTCCTGTAGATAATTAAATAGTTTTGAAATCAAGTGAACTCTTTGAGAAAGAATGAAGCTGTTGGGGTGGAATATGAGTGGGCTGGGATAATGAGGCTCACCTATTCTGTCTCTTTTTCTCACCTTGGGCAACCTTTGAGTACCAGTGGGAGTCTTCATGAGTTGTTTAAAATTCACTGGCATTATTTGCCACTGTCTTGGTACTGAGGCTTTGTAAAGGATGGAAACCCTATTTCTTATGTCAGGAAGATGTTCCTGTCATTTCTTTTTAGCCACTTATGAATCTAGCTTTGGTACTTAAGAAAAACTTCTAGAAAAAAAAACTTAAGATTTTTAAATTGGAAGGTACAATAATGGCATTATGGTTTATCTTGGACCCTTGTGTGCATAATGTTAAGTGTGTTCTACGAAGTGTCATTTCTGAAGTTAAACTCTCCTTAATTTTCTACATTGTTAAAAGCAAAAGGAAGAAATAGGATGCCAGAGCAAAGGGGTTTAGAAAGGTTCTTGGCAAAGTGAATGGAAACCTAATTTAGAATATCTGACTACATTACTTCTTATAATTAGAACATTTCATGATTAGAAATAATTGATTATAAAACCTCAACCAGACTGTCAGCCAGATCCTTCGAAAGTTCTAACAAGAAGAAATTTTAATCTCAAAAAAACCTCCCACCTCCACAATAAAGTAAGACGAAGTAACACTCCCATGTCCCAAATGAGAAAAGAACAGGGGTTCCTGAAAAGTCAGGCTAAGATCAATACACTCAGCTTCTATTTTCTCCTAGTGACATGGAGGTGCATGCTGTACAGCCTCTCTCTAACTTCTTCCAGCCCAGACATGCCAAATTACATCATGTCAGCCTAGTCTTCTGACGCCCGTCTTACCAACTGCTGCGGAACAGAGTATCAGCTCCTAATCTGTTATAGCAGAGACCAGTCTAAGTATGAAGGCTTTGTGACCTTGACCTATTTTAAACCAATTGATTCAAATATGTCTGAAAATATTAGGGAGGAATTCATGGGTTCTACACCACTTGAGAGAATATAAACAAAGAGATAGTATTAAAGAAGGTCTCCAATTAATAGATCAGACTCACACACACACACACATGCTAAAATTTTTTCCAGTATACATGTAACTAAAAGATTTAAAGAAATGAAAAGAAACGCTTGATAATTTTGAATGTGTTTTACAGCAATATTTTACCATTAAATAATATTAAATAAATATTATGCTATTAAAATCAAGATAACTTAAAAACTGTAAAGGATGCTTTTCCTATCTTCTTGATTGTCTCTCAGAATCAAAAGATGCAGACAGAACCTACTCTCAGCTTTGATCAGAGGAATCTCTCTTAAGAGTGAATGCTGGTAAGCTCAGAGACTTCATGGCTTTCAAACATCGTGAGACTAAGTGGCACTTGTGGGCTCTGCCCTAAACATGACAGTGATTAACACTTCCTCTCTAAAGTTCAAGGAACGCTGTAAAAGAGGTAACAGGATATATGTAAGATATTAAAGTGAAGGACTCAGAAATGGCATTCTTTCAACTTGATACAACCATTGCAGTCACCTATTTAAAACTGCAGTTTGCTACTCCAAACCCACAAAGCACTGGCTCGGCTAAAAATCACGAGAAGTTGGCAGGGCACTATCACTGCTGGCTGGGAATCGATTGTGGGAGAAGCAGAACAATGGTTTTCAGTTGCAAGGGATAGCACCCAACCCTAGGCCCCACTGGTTATGCTTGGTTAAACTTAGGAGCTTATAAAACAAACAAAAACAGACATGCTATGAGATAGCTTTAGGGAGACAGTTGAGGTATACAAAAGAAGCAGGGAGATGAGAGAGCAGGTAATGGTGGTTACTTATGTACTTTGTACACGTGTGTACTGACTGGTTTTGTGTGTCAACTTGACACAAGCTGGAGTTATCACAGAGAAAGGAGACTCCCTTGAAAAAAATGCTTCCATGAGATCCAGCTGTAAGGCATTTTCTCAACTAGTGATCAAGGGGGGAAGGCCCTAGACAGTTGTAGGTGGTGCCATCCCTGGGATAGTAGTATTGGGTTCTATGAGAAAGTAAGCTGAGCAAGCCATGGGAGGCAAGTCACTAAACATCACTCCTCGGTGGCCTCTGCATCCACTCCTGCCTCCAGGTTCCTGCCTTGTGTGAGTTCCTGCCCTGATTTCCTTTGCTGATGAACAGCAATGTGGAAGTGTAAGCTCAATAAACCCTTTCCTCCCCAACTGGCTTCTTAGTCATGATGTTTTATGCAGGAATAGAAACCCTAACTAAGACAATGTGAGAAAGTGCTAAAGAACCACAATAGCATTAAAAGATAGCAAAATCATTTATTTAATGTTAATTTGTATAATGTGTGTGTGTATTATGTATCCCATGCTGTACATGGCGATGTCATAAGCTAACTTCTTGGAGTCAGTCCATTCCTATTAAGTTTATGTGTATTCTGGGTATCAAACTCAGATTCCATGGAACACACAAGAAGTATATTTACCAACTGAAGCATTCTTCCAGTCTCAAACACTATTTTTAACAAGTAAAATTTTAAAAAGTAAAAACAAACAAAAATAAATAAGCCAGCTAAGTAAGAATAAAACATTATATTGAAAGGAAGAGGTAACACTTCATCTCAAGAAATAGCTTCCTAAAGCTTGGTCAAGGGATTACCCATGATTTCCCACCTATTTTGGGACAGTTTAAATATTGTCACTAGAACAAAAGGCTCCTGGATTACTACTCTACAGGTTAGGATAAACATCAAGATACACGGATGGGTAAAGGCACATACAACTTGTAAAGTGGCCACTGCACATTGATCCCCATTCTGAAGTCCCAGAATATAGTAACTCCTGATTTGATCAATCAATTTTTATTCTTTGGAGCATTGATCCTTCTTATACATTTTTAACAAACAAAACAGGGATAAATCTCTATATTTGAGATACCCAGAAGAGCTTAAGCTAACTTGTGAAGATTTTTTTTTTACTGAAAGCAAACTCCTAGTGTAGTATTAGCACAAATAATGAGAGTCTTTGTAGATAAATAGATAAAAACAAATAAGATACAAAAAATTCTAAATTTTCTATCTGATTTTAGTAAAGAAACCATATATTTATGTAACATGTGGAGGGCTTAAGAATAGGCTCATTGAAAGCATGGAAACTCTGCTAATATTCTTGAATTTAAGAAGAGTAACCAGAGTTTCATTGTAAACAAATTAAGCTACCCTGGCAATTTTCTCATCCTCCGTCGTCATTCTCCAACAAATAAGAGGAGATAAAATTAGCAATCAGTTTGAATTCAAATATTATGAGATGCAAAGTACACTATGTTTTTTTTTCCTGTTGAAAATGAAAATGCCAATGGAAAGATCTTACAAGTTTATAAGCTTTCTTAATCCATGTGTTTACTTTCTTTGTACTTCTGTACAGCTTTTGGAGATCAAATCAGACTCACCTGAAAACATTTTCCTTTTCTATGAGGCCATAACATTTAAAAATATACAGAAAACCATCTTTTGACTGTCAGTGTAGCGTCTATGAAGGCTAAAGGGAATAAACTATGTTTTTCATTTGCTAGGGGACAATTTTGTCAGTGTGCTCTGCCAAGCAAAGATGAGTCAGGGGAATTGCAGGGACAGTTTGGTTTCTCAGGGAGATCAGTGAATATGACAGGTTAATAGGTGGCACACAGCTTGTGTCAGGTTGAGGAGAAGTGATGACAACAGACAAAAGGACAAGCCAACAGGAGCACATAGAGAAAGAGAGCCTATCCCTTCATGTAGAGTCAGAACACCCCAGGGGAAGAGAGGCATTAGCAGCTATCTTTCCTGGGATAAGCAACTCTACCAAGACTTCTTAGACATTCGGAGTACTGCCTAGGAACTCAGCCAGCACTTCTTCAGGCCACAAAGACTCCAAACAGCATTTTGTGCAGTGAAAGCATCAGTCACAGTTTCTGGATCATTCTCTCCAAAGGACACACAGTCTAGGGAAAGTAGGAAGAAGCTCACACCTAGTGATGGTCAGAATGACAATTCACTTGTGACCAATCCTACCCATGAGATGCTGTATATTTAAACAGAAAACCTGGCCCTAGAAATTATATATGCATGTCTCATACATACTTCATGACTTCATCGTTTATTGACCAAGCAAATAACTCAGTCTCCACGGCCCTGTTAACTTTAGTGTAACGGAAGGTTAATAAAATGACTTCTTTTAATCATTATATGCTTTAACTTGAGATAACAGAGTAATGGTGATGACAACCATAAAAGCAAATATTTTGCAAATTTATTACCAGATGGTACTGGTTGTTTATATATTCCAAGTTACTAAGATATATGACATTTATAAAGTACCTACAGGACTTAAACTCTGAGCAAAGTAAGTATAATCTTGGTAGTGTAGGTTGATAGTATTATTTTCTTCCCCACCTCTTGAGGACTAGCCTTTCAAAGCACTGTTAAACAAATTGGCTATTTCTTCATGGATACATGCTATGTCAACAGCACACATTGTTACCTGAGAGCAGTGTGGTCTAAGCAGAATTTGGTGATTTAGATGAGACCTAAACAGCATTGTTTATAATACTTACTCTCCTATATACATCTTAAGGCTCATAACTTTAGAAGCCAGACAGATGGTTCATTTGTGAAGAATAGTTACTGCATTTGGAGAGGACCTTAGGTCAGTTCCCAGCACATGACAGTTCTCAACTATATTAACCTAGTTCCAGAGCTCCAATACCCCCTCGTGAGCTTTGCAGGCTCTTGGTCTACATGTGAACAGCCAGTTACACATACACACACATGAAATACTATAATTTTAACCATCAGGAAAACAATTTGGATCATAGTGAATAAGACTTAACTATGGAATCAAAAGTGCTTCCATGATTTTAGTTTAAGCTTTTCTTTAATGTTTATGAAAGAAAAGTTCATGAAAAGATGCCAAGTAGGAAAACAACAGTTATAAATAATACTATGTTCAAAGGAGTATATGAATGATAGTCTAATAGTAATTATAGATGCTAAACATGCTAAGTAAAGTCATGATACCATTCATTATTACAAGAATATTTGTAATAAAAGACAGAAGTATTTATATCTATACAATGTATGCTATGATCATTTTGGTAAATATTTTTCAAATATACAAAACTACCTGAAGAATACTGGAGCATTTTACCACATGCAATAGCATTACAGTCAGGTTCTAGCCCACAGTTTCTTAGCATGTCCAAAATTTCTTGTCCTTACCTAATAAGTGGAATGATTAATAGCTGATACAAAGAACAATTATACCTCTTAAACAAAGTATCTGAAATATCTAATTTGACAACCACTGCACGGCATTCACTCCACAAACATTAGCTTTCTCCATTTTAAAAGCTATATACTCTTTATTTTGAAGATGATCCTTAGGAAGAAATTAACACCCTTAGGAATGCAAAAGAAATAGAAGGCTTTAGAAGATGATACTGTGTGGTTGTATATTAGTGATGAAATACATCACACATCCCAGGCAAAGGAAACTTCATGTTAGCAACAAATTGTGGACATTTTCTAGAGTGATTCAATGGCCTCTTTAAAAAAAATTTCTAGACAGACCGCAGGAACTGCAAGGGAGTCGAAGGGCTGCAGGGACAGGATCCTCTCAGCTTCCCAGTGTCAGAGCTGGATCAGTGACCATCTCTGCCCCTTCCCTGCTAGTGGAGGGCCCGACTCCAGGGTGTGCTTCAGCCCAGAGACTCAGGTGAGATCCGCCATTTTCTCACCTGTGATTTTCTAAGGCAGGACCAACTGGGAGGCACAGGCCTTAGGAGTGGAAGGGGAGTTGCAGGACAGCAGGGACAGGACAAGCTCTAGTCAGAGACACCAAGAACATCTAACACCAGAGATCAAGAGATGGTGAAAGGCAAACACAAGAATCCTATCAAAAGAAACCAAGACTGCTTGGCTTCATCAGAACCTAGCACTCCCACCTCAGCAAACCCTGGATATCCCAAAACATGGGAAAAGCAAGATTTGGATCTAAAAACATATCTCACAATGCTGATAGAGGAACTTAAAAAGACATGAATAACTCCCTTAAAGAAATACAGGAGAATACAGATAAAGAGGTACAACCCCTTAAAGAGGAAACAAAAAAAAATCCCATAAAGAATTACAGGAGATCACAAGTAAACAAGTAGAAGCCCTTAAAGAGCAAACTCAAAAATCCCTTAAGGAATTGCAGGAAAACACAAACAAACAGGTGAAGGAATTGAGTAAAACCATTCAGGTTCTAAAAATGGAAGTAGAAAAAATAAAGAAATCACAAAAAGAGACAATCCTGGAGTTAGAAATCTTAGGAAAAAAGTCAGGAAACATAGATGCAAGCATCACCAACAGAATACTAGAGATAAAAAAGAGAATCTCAGGGGCAGAAGATAACATAGATAACATTGACAGAAGAGTCAAAGAAAATGCAAAATGCAAAAAGACCCTAACTCAAAACATCCAGGAAATCCAGGACACATTGAGAAGAACAACCTAAGGATAATAGGTATAGAAGAGAGTTAAGACCCCTAACTTAAAGGGCCAGTAAATACCTTCAACAAAATTATAGAAGAAAATTTCCCTAACCTAAAGAAAGAGATGCCCACAAACATACAAGAAGCCTACAGAACTCCAAATAGACTGGAGCAGAAAAGAAATTCCTCCTGCCACATAATAGTCAAAACACCAAATGCACGAAACAAAGAAAGAATACTAAAAGTAGTAAGGGAAAAAGGTCAAATAACATATAAAGGCAGGCCTATCAGAATTGCACCAGACTTCTCACCAGAGACTATGAAAGCTAGAAGACCCTGGGCAGATGTCATACAGACCCGAAGAGAACACAAATGCCAGCCTAGACTACTATACCAGCAAAACTCTCAATCACCATAGATGGAGAAACCAAAGTATTCCATGACAAAACCAAATTCACACAATATGTTTCCACAAATCCAGCCCTTCAAAGGATCATAAATGGAAAACTCCAACACAAGGAAGGGAACTACATCCCTGAAAAAGCAAAATCGTAATCTTCCAAAAAAACTAAAAGAATATAGAGACGTGAACGGAATGCCAGCTCTAACTACAAAACTAACAGGAAGCAACAATTACTTTTCCTTAATATCTATTAACATCAATGTACTCAATTCATCAATAAAAAGACATAGACTATCAGATTGGGTACATAAACAGGACCCAACATTTTGCTGCATACAGGAAACTCACCTCAGTGACAAAGAGAGACACTACCTCAGAATAAAAGGCTGGAAAACAATTCTCCAAGCCAATGGACCCAAGAAAAAAGCTGGAGTAGCCATTCTAATATCGAATAAAATTGACTTTGACCCTAAAGTGGCCAAAAAAGATAAGGAAGGACACTTCATATTCATCAAAGGTATGATCTACCAAGATGAACTTTCAATTCTGAACCTCTATGCTCCAAATGCAAGGGCATCTACATTCATAAAAGAAACTTTACTAAAGCTCAAAGCACACATTGTACCTCACACAATAATAGTAGAAGTCTTCAACACCCCACTCTCTGCAATGGACAGATCATGGAAACAGAAACTAAACAAGGACACAGTGAGACTAACAGAAGTTATGAAACAGATGGATCTAACAGATATCTACAGAACTTTTTATCCTAAAACAAAAGGATATACCTTCTTCTCAGCACCTCATGGTACCTTCTCCAAAATTGACCATATAATTG
>JADRCD010178674.1:16433-45798 GCA_019843815.1 Montemys delectorum
ATCACAATCCCCGACCTTAAGCTGTATTACAGAGCAATTGTGATAAAAAAAACTGCATGATATTGGTACAGTGACAGGCAGGTAGATCAATGGAACAGAATTGAAGACCCGGAAATGAACCCATGCACCTATGGTCACTTGATCTTTGACAAAGCAGCTAAAACCATACAGTGGAAAAAAGACAACATTTTCAACAGATGATGCTGGCTCAACTGTCGGTTAGCATGTAGAAAAATGCAAATCGACTCATTCCTTTCTCCTTGTACAAAGCTCAAGTCCAAGTGGATCAGGGACCTCCACATCAAACCAGATACATTGAAAATAATAGAAAATAAAGTGGGGAAGAACCTTGAGCAAATAGGCACAGGGAAAAATTTCCTAAAGAGAACGCCAATAGCTTCTGCTCTAAGATCAAGAATTGACTGATGGGACCTCATAAAGTTGCAAAGCTTCTGTAAGGCAAAAGACACTGTCAATAGGACAAAGCAGCAACCAACAAATTGGGAAAAGATCTTTACCAACCCTATATCTGATAGAGGGCTAATATCCAATGTATACAAAGAACTCAAGAAGTTAGACTCCAGAGAACCAAATAACCCTATTAAAAATGGGGTACAGAGCTAAACAAAGAATTCTCAATTGATGAACAACAAATGGCTGAGAAGCACCTAAAGAAATGCTCAACATAATTAGTCATCAGGGAAATGCAAATCAAAACAACACTGAGATTCCACCTCACACCAGTCAGACTGGCTAGGATAAAAGACTCAGGTGACAGCAGATGCTGGAGAGGTTGTGGAGAAAGAGGAACACTCCTTCATTGCTGGTGGGATTGCAAACTGGTACAACCACTCTGGAAGTCAGTGTGGTGGTTCCTCTGGAAATTGGACATAGTTCTACCAGAGGACCCAGCTATACTACTCCTGGGCATATGCCCAGAAGATGCTCCAACATGTAATAAGAACACATGCTCCACCATGTTCATAGCAGCATTATTTGTAATAGCCAGAAACTGGAAACAACCCCGATGTCCCTCAACAGAGGAATGGATACAGAAAATGTGGTACATCTACACAATGGATTACTACTCAGCTATTAAAAACAATGAATTTATGAAATTCTTAGGGAAATGGATGGGTCTGGGGAGTATCATCCTGAGTGAGATAACCCAATCACAAAAGAACACACATGGTATGCATTCTCTGATAAGTAGTTATTAGCCCAGAAGTTTGGAATACAGGAAGAACAACCCACAAACTACAAGAAACTTAAGAAGAAGGAAGACCAAAAGGTGGACATTTCATTCCTTCTTAAAAGGTGGAACCAAATACCCATGGACGTAGTGGCAGAGATTAACTATGGAGCAGAGACTGAAGGAAGGACAAGCATATAGCTATCTCCTGAGAGGCTCTGACAATACCAGACTAATACAGATGTAGAGGCTCACAGCCATTCATTGAACTGAGTACAAGGTCCCCAATGAAGGAGTTAGAGAAAGGATCTATGGAGCTGAAGGGTTTGTAGCCCCTTAGGACGAACAACAATTACTAACAAGTACCCTCAGAGCTCCCAGGGACCCAACCACCAACCAAGGACTAAACATAGTGGGACTGATTGTTTTGGCAGCATGTGTATAGTAGAGGATTGCAAATTTGATCATCAATAGGAGGAAAGGACCTTGGCCTTGTGAAGGTTTTGTGCCCCAGTGTAGGGGAATGCCAGAGCCAATAAGTGGAAGAGGGTAGGGTGGCAGGCATGGGGAAGGGGGGAGGCAGTAGGGGTTTGTTCTTGTTGTTTTTGTTTGTTTGTTTGTTTGTTTTTTGTAGGGGAAACTGGGAAAAGAGAAATTTACATGTAAATAAAGAGAATATCTAAAAAAATAAAATAAAATAAGAAAATCCCCCTACAAAACAATTTTTTTTCTAGAGGGCTTTATTAGAGTAAAAAATAATCTTGTTCATAAACTTTGTCTGCTTAAAACAAAACAACTTTTATAAGGGGGTGAAAGCAGAGCGACAGAAACATTGGAATGCAGTACTATAAGAGAAAAGATGCTGGGTGGTAGTGGTACATGCAGCACTTGGGAGAGAGAAGGAGGTGGGTCTCTGAGTTCAAGGACAACCTGGTCTACAGAGTGAGTTCTAGCACAGCCAGGGCTACATAAAGAAAACCTTCTCAAAAACAAAAAAAAAAAAAAAAAAAAAAAAAAAAAAAAACAAAGAGTGGGCTGAGGGATTGGCAGGGGAGGAAAGAGATGGATTCTTTTAACTAGACAAATCCTAACAAAAACTATAAGGATCCACTATCAGTTTTATTTACCAGTTCTGTATAAAATACAGAATATTTTAAAGTGTTAGTCCCTGAATCACTTAATAGACAAGTAGAAAATAAAGGTTCTTTAGAGCTTGCTCATGACATTTTAAGAAGAATCCTCAGGAAGGAGTTAACAGCCTTAGGAAAGCAAACCAAACAGGAGACTGTAGAAAAGATGTATGCCAGTGATGAGATACTTCACTCATCCCGAACAGAACAAGGTTTCATAAAAGGGGCAAATGAGGAAAAATTAACATCTGCAAGAACAAACTTTGAGATGACAACTAAGAAAACCCATACGAGTCTACTGTAGCATTGCTGTCATTGTACTAAGCAAGAAGATGTTAAAGCAACTGTTGAGATAGACTTGTTGGGGCTTGAGAATGAGACATCTTCCATTGCTTCAAGAAATGTGACATAAATAGAGTGTTGGCGATCTTTGTTCAATCCCCAGCTATGACCTGTTTTCATCGAGGGCCATTTGTTTGTACATATACTAGTCACTCTCCACATACAGTGATGGGAAAAAGCAGAAAGGCTGCATGTGGGAGTCAGTTAAACCAGCAACAGAAATCCTTCTATGATTTCTCTCCATCTGTTAGGAACCAGGTTGTTGTGCAAGAGAAGAACCTAGTACTTTCTTCTCTTTGCTGTCAGCACGCTTGATCAGCAGAGCCTTAAGCCTGTCGAACACTGTCTCTGGTGCAATGACTAATTCAAGTCCAAATTTTCCCAACTTGTACATTCTGTGTTACCTGGTTTGATATTTCTCAATGTGATACAGGCATTTACATCTAGGCATTGACTTCATGAGAAAAAAAAATTCCTTCTACTGACAGATTTTTTTTATGCAAACTATACCCTATTTTTTCTAATCTGTTTGCAATGAATCATTTTAGGTTTCAAAAGTTTTCTCTAGATCCATGTAGCAATATCTTTTGATTAAATAAGATCTTATGCTGTTTGAGCTGAGGAAAAGAGAGGAGTGAGTCTAAATTTTCTATTTATGCCTCATAAGTCTAGAGATCTAGTAAAAATTGTGTTATAATGACCTTTACTTCTTACAGGGGCTATTTATTACACACTTACTAAGCATCAAACTTCAAAGCATTAAATGATTAAAATAATTAAAATATGCCTCATTTCCCAAATCTCTATAAGTTCCAAATGAAAATATGTGGAAGCTATGAGAAAATAATTGAGCAAAAAGTCCAAGTTTTTAAGTAGAATTCAGATGACCAATATATTATTAATGATAGACAAGTATGCATGACATATACTACAAGGTAACCTCATGCAAACTACAGTCTATGCACTTGAATTCAGAGGCAAAGACAAATAGATTAAAATTGAGGTTCTACTCATGTAACATTACACTGCAACAATTCATTTCATCTCTCTCAGCAGTATTTATATCTTATTAAATAGAATAAGATAA
This sequence comes from Montemys delectorum, assembly GCA_019843815.1. Lineage (NCBI taxonomy): Eukaryota > Metazoa > Chordata > Mammalia > Rodentia > Muridae > Montemys > Montemys delectorum. Next base: position 20,185 of record JADRCD010178674.1, read on the forward strand.
ATATACCATAAAATAGATTTAAGACAATATAAACAAATGAGCTACTGTGAAGTTCTAAAACAACAGCTAGGAAGTACTGGATTCTCCTCATATGTGTTGAGACATATCCTGACAGCAAGGTAGAAAGAGTTCAAGTTCAATATTCAAGAAACATTTTAAACTATATGATGTTATATGTAAGTCAACATATTTACTTATATATGGGAATACATGTGCATATTGTGGTCTTCAACTTTGATTTGCTTAAAGCAAAGTATCCTACTCTTTGACACTATGTACTGAAATTATACATGTACACTACTACTTCTAACTTTATCTAGATTCTGGAGATCCAAGCTCTGATTCTCAAATTTATAGAGCAAACACTTTATCCACTGAGTTATCTCCCCAATTCACTTTTGTAAAATTAATTATTTAATACAAGTATATACAGAGAATTAATCTGGCAACTGTATTGCTTTATCCTAGATAGTTTTCAATAACTATCCAAGATTGATTTCAAAGCTTCACGTCAATATTTGGGCAGTCTAGTGGTTTGTATTAACCCTAAGCTAATCTGGCTAACTCTTAGCCATGCTTCCAACTAATACTTGCAACCAGGACTTCCATTTTCCAGTTGCACTCTTAATAATTCTTTTTTTTCTTCCTCCCTCCTTGTGGACAATCTGCCTATGACCCCTTCCTTATGGTTCCAGCTTCCTCCCCCTTCCCCCTGGCTTGCCTCTTTTCTACCCAGCCCTATTCTCTCTTCTGCTCAGCTACTGGGTGATCAAAATTTACTGGCAAGGCAGAGAATAAATGGTGAGAATGAGCAGCCTGGCTGATACCCACCCAAATGCTACAGCCTGAAAACCTCCCAGGGGGTCTATGGTAACTGGGAGCACAGGAGGTAACTATGGACACAAGAGGCCCACACTAACCAGAGACAACACTGCCTGTCTCCAAGGATACCAGCTGTAACTCAGGTTACAGAGCTCTACTTGCTTCCATAGAGACCAGTTTTAGTCAGAGACACCCAGGGCAGTTAACATCAGAGAGAACCAGATGTCCATATGTAAGCACAAGATCATAAGCAACAGAACGCAATGCAATTTGTCATGATCAGAACCCCGTTCTCTCACCATAGCAAGCCCTGGATAACCCAACACACCTGAAACCACACACATAATACCAACTCCAGCAATAAAAATAACAGTAGCTACCAATCATCTGTCTTTGATATCTCTCAACATCAATGGATTCAATTTGCCAATAAAAGGACACAGGCTAATAGACAGATTACATAAACAGGATCCAGCATTTTGCTGAGTATAAGAAACAAACCTCAGTGATAAAGACAGACTACCCCAGAGTGAAAGACTAGAAAAAAATGTTTCCAAGCAAATGGTCCCATGAAACAAGCTGGAGTTGCCATTCTAATATCCAGTTAAATAGACTTTAAACCAAAAGTTATCAGACAGGATGGGGAAGGACAAAATTCATCAAAGGAAAAAATATATCAAGAGGAAGTCTCAATTTTGAACATCTATGCCCCAGATGCAACGACACACACACACACATTCATAAATAAATAAACAAATAAATAAATAAATAAATAAATAAATAAATATTTTTAAAAACCCTACTAAAGCTCAAAATACACATTGAATCTCACACAATAATAATGGGAGACTTCAACACCTCACTCTCACCAATAGACAGATCAATGAAACAGAAATGAAACAAAGACACAGTAAAACTAACTGAAGCTATGAAACAAATGGAATTAGGTATTGTTGTTTCTATTTCTATTTTGTAGAATAATTTGAGGAGGATTGGCATTAGCTCTTCTTTGAAGGTCTGGTGGAATTCTTCACTAAAACCATATGACCCTGGGCCTTTTTTGGTTGGGAGGGTTTTGATGACTATTTCTATTTCCTTAGAGGTTATGGGACTGCTTAGATAGTTTACCTGATCTTGATTTAGCTTTGGTACCTAGTATCTGTCTAGGAAATCATCCATTTTATCTAGAATTTCCAGTTTTATAAGTAGAGGCTTTTGTAGTAGGTTATGATTTTTTTTTAATTTCCTTGGGTTCTGTTGTTATATCTCCCTTTTCATTCCTAATTTTGTTAATTTGGATATTGTTTCTTGCCTTTTAGTTAGTATGTCTAAGTTTTTATCTATCTTGTTGATTTTTGCGAAGAACCAGATCTTGGTTTTGTTGATTCCTAGTTGTTTCTAACTGGATGATTTCAGCCCTGAGTTTGACTATTTCCTGCCTTCTACTCCTCTTGTGTGTATGTTTGTTTCTTTCTGTTCTAGAACTTTCAGGTGTGTTATTAAGTTGCTTGTATTGGATCTCTCCAACTTCTTTATGAAGGCACTTAGTGTTATAAATTTTCTTCTTAACTCTGCTTTCAATGTGTCCCATAATTCATTCTGTGAAGCCATGGTTATTCTGACACCTAAACCACACAAAGACCAACAAAGAAAGATAACTCAGACCAATCTCACTTATGAATATTGATGCAAAAATACTCAATAAAATTCTTGCAAACCAAATTCAAGGATGCATCAAAATGATCATTCACCATTCTTGAAATCAGTCTGGTGGTTCCTCAGAAAACTGGACATAGTGTTACCTGAGGACCCAGCTATACCCCTCCTGGGCATATACCTAGAAGATGCTCCAACATGTAGTAAGGACACATGCTCTACTATTTTAATAGCAACCTTATTTATAATAGCTAGAACCTGGAAAGAACCCAGATGTCCTTCACCAGAGAAATGAATACAAAAAATGTGGTACATTTACACAGTGGAGTACTATTCAGCTATTAAAAACAATGACTTCGTGAAGTACTTAGACTAATGGGTGGAACTATAAAATATCATCCTGAGTTAGATAACCCAGACACAAAAGAACACACATGGTATGCACTCATTGATAATGGAAACAATGACATGGTCATCTCATTAGATGCTGAAAAAGACTTCAAGAAAATACAACACCCCTTGTGTTAAAAATCCTGGAGAGATGAGGAATTCATGGCACATAACTAAAAACAATAAAAGCAATATTTTGGAAGCCAACATCCAACATCAAATTAAATGGGGAGAAACTAGAAGCAATCCCACTAAAATCTGGGATAATACTGGGTTTCACATCCTCTCTCAATCTATTCAATACAGTACTTGAAGGTCTAGCCAGAGCAATTAGACAACAAAAGAATATTAAGGGAAATCAAATTGGAAAGGAAGAAGTAAAAGTATCAGTATTTGCAGATAATATGATAGTATACATAAGTGATCTGAAAAATTCCACCAGAGAACTACTACAGTTGATAAACTACTTCAGCAAAGTTCCAGGATATAAAATTAACTCAAACAAATCAGTAGCATTCCTTTGTGTAAATGATAAACACTATTCACAATAGTCACAAATAGTATAAAATATCCAAGCAAGAAAAAGCTCTGTATGAAAAGAATTTCAAGTTCCTGAACAAAAAAAAAAAAAGAAAAAAAAATCAAAGAAGACCTCAAAGATTGGAAAGATCTCCCATTCTCATGGAATGGTAGGGTTAACATAGTGAAAATGTCCATCTTGCCAAAAGCAATTCCTATCTAAATTCCAGCACAATTCTTCATAGACATGGAATAAGCAATTTTCAACCTCACATTGAAAAATAAAAGACCAGGACAGCCAAAACAATTCACAACAATAAAAGAACTTCCAGGGGAATCACCATCCCTCACATCAAGTTGTACTACAAAGCAATAGTGATAAAACCCCATGGTATTGGTACAGAGACAAACAGGTTGATCAATGGAATAGAATCAAAGACCCAGAAATAAACCCATATGCCTATGGACACTTGATCTTTGACAAAGAAGCCAAAAACATATACTGGAAAAAAGAAAACATCTTCAATAAATGGTACTGGTCTAACTGGCCGTCTGTATGTAGGAGACTGAAAATAGATCCATATTTATCAACTTACACAAAGCTCAAGTCCAGGTGGATCAAGAATATCAACATAAAACCAGATATACTGACTCTAATGAAAGAAAAAATGGGAAGGAGCCTGGAACTCATTGGCACAGGGGGAAGTTTCCTGAACAAAACAATGGCTCGGGCTCTAAGATCAACAATTGATAAATGGGACCTCATGAAACTGAAAAGCTTCTGTATGGCCAAAGATACCATCAGTAGAACAAATTGGCAACCTACAGAATATGAAAAAATATCTTCACTAATCCTACATCCTACAAAGGGCTAATATCCAAAATGTATACATGAATTCATGAAGTTAACCTCCAAAAACCCAAATGACACAATTAAAAAATGGAGTACAGAGCTAAACAGAGAATTCACAACAGAAATATCTTGAATGACTGAGAAGCACGTAAAGAGATGTTCAAAGTCCATAGCCACCAGAGAAATGCAAATCAAAAGGACCCTGAGATTCCATCTCATACCAATCAGAATGACTAAGATTAAAAACTCAAGTGACAGCACATGCTGGTGAGGATCTGGAAAAAGAGGAACGCCCCTTCATTGCTGGTAGGATTGCAAACTGGTACAGCCACTCTGGAAATCGATCTGGCAGATCCTCAGAAAATTATAAATAGTTCTACCTGAAGACCCAGCTATATCACTCTTAGGCATATACTCAAAAAATGCCCCCACCATACCACAAGGACATGTATTCTACCATGTTCATGGCAGCCTTATTTATAATACCGAGAAGTGGAAACAACTCAGATGCCCCTCAACGAAAAAATGGATACAGAAAATATGGTTCATTTATAAAATGGAATACTATTCAGCTATTAAAAATGAGGGCATCATTAATTAATTTATGCAGGCAAATGGATGGAACTAGAGAATACCATCCTTAGTGAGGTAACTCAGATCCAAAAGGACATGCATGGTATGTACTTACTGATAAGTGAATATTAGCCAAAAAGTACAGAATACATAGGATCAAACATATAGACCATAAGAAGTGTAACAAGCAGAATTGTCCAAGTAGGCTTCAATCCCACTTAGAAGGGGGGAGAAAAAAAAAAAAACTTGGGAGGCAGAGGAAGGGAGGAACCTGGGTGGGAGAGGGGAGAGGGAGGGAAAAGGAGAACAGAATCAGATATGAGGGGAGGGAGCAGAAGAGAAACCCAGAGGACCAGGAGAGTGAATGGAAATAAGCAGCCTCAGGGAGTGGGAGACTGAGGGGCCTTCTTGAGAGTACCAGAGACCTGGGAGATGAGACACTCTCAGGACTCATTGGGACTCATTTGTCCAAATAATCAACATCAGGGAAAGAGAACTCAAGAGTCCACCTCTGGTGGATAGACAGGGCTTCTAATGGAGGGACTGTGTTGCTAACCCACAGTCAAAATTCCTGACCCAGAATTGTTGTCATCTAAAAGAACTGCAGGGACAAACATGGAGAAAAGACTAAAGGAAAGACCCTGGCTAATCACCAGTCTAACTTGGGATCCATCTCATAGGGAGCACCAAGGCCTGACACTACTGATGTGCTTACAGATGGGAATTTAGCATGGCTGACCTCAGAAAGGCACTACCAGCAGCTGACTGAGAAAGAAGCAGATACTCACACCCAAGCATTGGACTGAAGTCAGGGACCCCTGTGGTTGAACTAGGGGAAGGATTGAAACCACTGAAAGGGAGAGCTACCCCATAGGATTACCAACAGTTTAAACTAAAACTGACCCCAGGGAGCTCCCAGAGTTTGAGCCACCACCTAGGTGTGTATATGGGCTGGCCTGAGGCCCCTGGCACATATGTAGCAAAGATCTGCCTGGTCTGACCTCAGTGGGAGAAGGTGTGCTTAATCCTGGAGCAACTTGAAGCCCCAGGGAAGAGGGAGGCCTGGTGGAGGGTTGGAGCACCCTCTCTGAGGCAAGGGAGAGGAAGAATGTGATGAGGAACTGTGGGAGGGGGAACCAAAGTGGAGGACTGGAATGTAAATAAATAAAATACTTTTTTTAAATAAAAGAATTGTTTACACGAACTTGAGACAGGAGATTCTTAACATAAGCATTGCAATGTCATGTTGGGATGGAAACAAGATATGAGAGTAGAGAGATCAGCATTTGAATAACATGTAAATAATAAGATTTACACATTGCGCAGGGCGGTGGTGGCACACACCTTTAATCTCAGCACTGGGGAGGCAGAAGCAGGTAGATTTCTGAGTTTGAGGCCAGCCTGGTCTACAGAGTGAGGTCCAGGACAGCCAGGCTATACAGAGAAACTCTGTCTAGAAAAACCAAAAATAAAAAATAAAAAAAATAAAAAAGATTTACACATTGCACAAAACCATTATGCCTACACATTTTTTTTATCTTAGAAAACTTTATATCAGGAAAATATTACATAAAAATTCTTTGCAGGAAAAGTAATTCACACTATTTTTATGCAGAGGTATTTATACTGAGATGTGCAAAGGACTTAAAGACCGATTTAATATCTGAAATTAAATAAGTAAAACTGTACTCCTAATAAATGAAATATGCTACCCACCAAGGAGATCTGTAATAGTAAATTTGTACAAATACAAACCTGGGAGGCTTGAGAGGACACGTCCAGTCTTGTTTATGGTTGGAGTGAGAAGGCCACCTACAAACTGCTAAGAAATGTCACAGTCAGGTAACTCAATGTTTATTGCCACGACCTTAACATTCTTAGTTCTCCTACTAATGTCAGAACCTTTTAATCAAACTTGACATCCCATGGAACTTGTCATCCTGGGGTCAAGATTTACTTACCTTCAGATATAAGCATTCCTTCTCATCTGTGAACTCTCATTTCATCATAAACTTTTCACTGTATATTAATAACTGTGACTGTTCTGTATGAATCTGCTCTGTCAGAAACACCACCCTTAAGTCTAGTCATCCCTCCACACAAAAGATTTCACCAGGCTCTAGATGACCAGATCATGTCCAGGTTCTCTATCAGGAAGGAGTGATGGTTTTCCCGATCTCTGCACACACTAGGCTATACAGAATACACTGCGGCCAAACAGTGCAATATTACATTCTAAGGACAAAATTGGAATAGTATAACACTAAATACTAAATATTGTTTAGTATTTCCAGTGGTGGTTTGTGTTCTAGTCGTGTTTGTTTTGATTTCTTTGACAAAATACCCGAAAAAGAAGAAATGTAGGGAAGAAAGCATTTCATTTAGGTGGCAATGCCAGGTCACTGCTCATCACTGTGTATGAGTCCAGCAGCGGGGGTTTGAGGTAGCTGGCAATGTCACATCCACTGTCTGTTTCCAGGCTTTCTTAATCCTTATAGAGTTCAGGGTTCATGGCACTATTTCCTGTGCTGTTGGAGTCTCATTCAGAAACGCCTTGCCTATGTCTATAATTTCCATGATTTTCCCTTTTCCTTTAGTAGTTTCAGATTTTCAGGTCTTAAATTAGGGTCTTGGATCCATCTTGAATTGTAAGAGATTGGGTATCAATATCCATTCTTTTGAGGGGTAGATATTCTTTAATAGTTTAACTGCTCACATAGACCATTGGCAGAGAGAACTTCAAATATCACAACAATGGCTCTCTAGAAGTCATAAAACTGCTACCTCTCTTGATTTTAGAATTGTACATATATGGCTGTATACATACAGTTGATCAGACCCAAATCCTATCCTATATAGGTTAAATCCAGTGTTCAGGATTTGTGGGGTTCAAAGCTTTTAAATTATGAAGTGTCCTTGTAAAGCTTTAGGAATCTGTAACCTGCAGGCAATGACAGAAATGGGTAATTACAGCAGGCAGCAGCAAGTAACTAAACTGGAGATAAATAAAACCCACAGCTTAACAGGGCAGCCTTGATTCCTCTAGACTGTCTTCCCATGTAACTAGAGCCACTGCCAAGCTCAGGAGCATTAAGAAACCCAGATATTTATTTTTTTGCAATTTCCTCAGTTTTTTAATGTTGAAAAAAATCAATTTTTAAAATATTAATCTGTTAATTTGTGAAAACACCTTCAGGCTATGAAATTGTGTCACCTGATATAAGTAAGAAAAACTATGAAGCACAAAGAATAAACATATATTTGAATAAAGTATATTCTTTAAACACACACACAAAAAAATATAACTTTAAATCAAATTTATTGTTCGGTGTCTTATGGGTAATATGAATATATTGTTTTGGTTTTTATTTTTTCATTGATGCTTTTTCTTGATAGCTCAATATTAATGAACTCTAAAAAAAGTGAGTTTGATTTTTATATTCCTGTGTGTTGGAGAGGATGGTATGTGTCCATGAATTCAGGCATAGGTGGAAGCCAGAGGCACCAGATCCCCTGGAGCAGCTATATGTGCTTGGGAGCTGCATGATGTGGGTGCAGGGGACTGGAATTGGGTCCTCTGCAAAAGCAGTGCAAGATCCAAACTGCTTTGCTACCTCTCCAGCCCTAACATGGGTGTCCTGAAGACAGATGAGACGTCTTCACGACTTTTACTGTTCAAGACCTGAGCATGTCCTTGAGTGTCCACAAGAACAGCGGTATTTTGTAACATGATGCAAATGAATTAAGTGTAACCTAGGCCGCTTTAACATAGTTACTGAGAAAAATACTGTAATTAGAGCATCTAAAGCATATCCGTCCACCTGTGTCATCCGCCCCCATGTGAGCGCTAGAGTGCTCTTCTCTTTCCTTTCTCCCTTCCATTTCTTAACCCTCCCCACCACCTCAAAAATCAGGGACCATTGTCTGAGACGTGTGCTATTTGCCTAAAAACAACTCATAGAAAAAAATGGAGAAGAGTAACTTTTCTTAAGACTAACAATGAACAATCATGGAAAGGCTGAAATATCGACCATGAAAGATTTTAATTAGGCTGATATTGATTAGGATAATGGAAATTTAATTATAGGGAAGAGAGAGCACTCAGTTCTCACAGCATATTATTTTCTGCTTCTGGGAGATTTCCTGTCTGCTCTATAGAGAAAGAAGTTTTCTCATGCTGTAGGTTTGTTATTTATTTATTTATTTATTTATTTCCTGGAACTTTTCCTAAAAATTCAGCCAAGTATGATAAATCAAATTGAAGCTCAGGAGCATCTCAAATCTAGTTATCAGCTTATTATTTGATTTGAAATGCTCAAGAGAGTGTGCTCGTGACAAGAAACAATATAGGACTTTTTCTTTTTTCCTCTTTTTTCTTTCCTTCTTTATTCTTCTTCATTATTTATTTCTTTTTTACTTTGGGAGAGAAGGTTTGAAAGAATGCAGAGTGCCTCGAGGAATGTTGATTGGAATTCTATAAGGTATGAGATAGTTATGGCACATAAGTAATGGAACTAAGCACTTAGGAAGAATCAGAAAGGCTGGCATTGAAACTCATCTGAGATAGGTCATAATCACAGCACTGGATTCAGAGTGAGAACACAGAGTATGAAACAAAATACAGAGTTTCTCAAGAGCATACAGCTTAAAACGGCACTGTTTGTAACTGAGCAGCCTTGAAAAAGATCACGTTGCTCATGACATAGGTTGTCACAAATATGCAAAGTATCAGTTATTTTTAATATGGAGCCAGGGAAATACGTACTCTATTCTTGTATTAGAAAATGTGAAAATACACTCTAAGTAAACATTTCTTTTTACATGAAATTTATTTACTTAAAAAAAAATTCACAAAAATGGAGTCACTAAAGAAATTAGACCTTCATAGAAAAACATTGCATAAGTATGTTGAATAGCATTTGGCTTTTATTGTTTAAAAAAATGACATAAAATTAGTCAATTTTTTAATTTCTAATTTCTGATGAAATTAGAAAATTTTAATTAAGGATTACAATTATTTCTTATACAAAGAATATGACACATATGTATGTATAAATACACTATATACTTTTATAAGAATATTTGTATAAAAATCTGTTTGTAACACACTAATAGAGAAATATCTGGTTTACGCTAACTGGAAGACTGATTTAATTGAAATCATCTTTTATTAGAAAGAGAATTATATTTATACATTTCTGAAATGGAATGAAGTAAAGAAAGATAGGTAAACAAATTTAAAATTATGAAATGGAAAAAACTCTGTGTGTGTGTGTGTGTGTGTGTGTGTGTGTGTGTGTGTGGTCTTATTCTGAGTGTAATGTTCATGGTACACTCAAAATTTCAGAACTCTACTTCCCCCAGTTCCGAGGTCTTTAACATTTTCCTTATTTCTGTTTACTTTTCTTCCTTTATTCCTTTGTCATAGCCTTCCTGTCCCCAACCCACATTCCTGATGAGTGTGTGGCTTCCCCACAGGAATCCCATTCTATGGTCTGAATTTTTTTCAACTTTCTGAATTTTTTGTAGCCTGTTTTGTGTTGTTGCTGTTGTTTTAGTTTTTGTTGTTGTCATTGTTGATTTCCTTTGTGGCTTTGTTTTGAGGTTTTGAGGTTTTTCTATATTTTAGTACTGTTTCGTTTTTCCAGGAAGACCAGTGCACTTTACCAGTATGTGGTTCATGCCATAATTTCTTGTCTTACTCTACCAGGCCATGGCATAAATTCTGTCCTAGATTCTAACACAGTATAGCTTGTGACTTTGATTGTTTATGAGCACTCCTCTAATTGCCAGAACATTGGGAGAAAGCTTAGATTTTCCATGTAGGTGGTACTTTTGAGGTCCACAGCTCTGTATGAATCCCAGTTCCAGCTCTCTCTTATTACTGTTACTGTATTAGAAGCACAGCTCAAATGTCCCTTCACTAGGAGAACTAGAATTCAGTTTGCTGTGAAACTATATAATATATATATACAAATCAATTAAATCACTCCTGGTAACCATGTCTACATAGGACCATGCTAATGTATGACATTCACATGCACATAGACAAATTAATATATTATATTGAAGTTCAAAAACCTATGGAGCATCTTGTCTAAACCTGCCCTTAAAGGGGAAAATTCAAATCCAAAAGATGAAATGGCTCAGGTTTAACCTGTTGGCAGTCACACAGCAAAGATGACAGAACAAAGTGAGGATTCCTAACTAGATTCAGGAGTTTATTCAATAGAGACCATTGTGATATAATGAAATTCCACTGATGGAGATTCTTCAGCTCATTGTAATCACAGCCATTTGCACACTGCCATCTTTATCATATATAAAGAATCTTTTAAATCTTATCCTCCTTATTATTCATTTTTACCCCATTTTTCATTCTCCATGTAAGAGTCCACTCAAAGGTGACCAAAATGTTCATATGTGATTATGGCTATGTAAATTTTCTTTCCACCTGCATGTCTGCATGTAAGTGAAAAAGGTTGTATATTCTAATTCCAGTTTCCTAAATCTATATATTCAGAAATGTGCATGATGTTATGCATAGCATCCAGTTCTTTCTTTCAACTACCACATAATTCTACTTTTGAGATAACTATTCCCATTGAAATGGAATTAAAAATACAGCTAACAGTTAATTTTTAATTATTCCTAATGTTCTTGTTCTTGTATTTTTCTGAAATCCACAAAATCAGTATAATTTACCATTAAATTTTAAGGTCTAGCAGGTTAGGAAAAGCCTTATTTGTTTGTTAACATTCTTATTTTTGATGATGCATCAGATCTATGACTTGTAGAATATTCTTATATTTTATTACATGTCATGTCTTAAATATACTACTATTAACTAATAACATGATATATATGTGTCATCAATTACATGAGTTTGGGAAATGAATTTATGTATAAACTTTAGCCAAATAGGGCAAGTACAGACTTCCTGAAATATTAAGGATGTGTTCTGCATGAACATAGTTTTCTTTTGTAATTTTCATACGTGTGTACTTAGTGTGCATGTATGTATGAATGTTTGGATGCGTGTAGTCACATGAAGTCCTGAAGCAAATGTCAGGAATTATCCTTGATCTTTTATCTACCTTATTCACTAAGCCAGAGTCTCTCAAGCAAATCCACAGCTTCCTGAATCCCATGTCTACCTTCTGAGGTTAATTTCACAGGGTCATTATGTGGATTCTAGGGATCAGAATTCTAATCCTCAAACTTATGACTTTAACCATTTAGCCATTACCCAGCTCTACGGATGACTTTATTTGTTGTAATTAACACTATAAATATTAGTCTACAATATCAAAAATATTTATGATGTTTTGAAGAATAACTTACCTATTAAAAATTTAATAGCACAAAGCTATTATTCCCTTGATGACTTTCACCACAAGTACATAATAAGAAAGTATTCACAAGACAATGTGTAGAAGCAAATCATCAAAACAAGTCGGTGACTCGGTATCCAGAAGATTGAAATGCACAGAACACTGCTGCAGCTACCCAACACAAAAGGAAGAAATGTGCTTTTATCAAAGTATCTGTTAAAATCAGATTGTGCATTTTATCTGATATGTGAATACATTTTTAAAAATATTTTTAAGTTGAAACTTAGAAAGGAATGGTAGGGACATCCACCAGGCACACATGAGTTGAGAATGGATACTCAGGACAGTCAACACAGCATGATCAGAGAAGAATTCTGTCATACATATTTAAAAAGCTGCATTGAGAGGCACAATGAACTCTAAGCCATGACCTTCAGGACAGCTAATCTCTACATGGAACACCTTGTTCCCTAGATGTACAGCTCAGGTTAGTCACCTAACCTCTCAAGAATATCCTCTGCTGTTCTTAAGTGAGAGAAGGAACATAGTCTACCCCAAATAAGATGTTGAGATCATAAACCGTCCTGATAGCACAGCGGTAAATGGGGAAATGAACAGAAGAGGTTTCACATTCATAGAGGGTGATTCATAGCCACAGCTGATGAGCTGACCATCAAGAAGGAAATATGAATAATGGGAAAGGATTTTGAAATTGTCTCTTGCAAATTAAATTCTTTTTATTCCCAACTGAAGTTGATGTTATCGCAATTTGATATTTAAGATAAGAATGTTAAGAAACAAAGGCTATCATTTAATAATATTAGTAGGTTAAAACAGAAAAATTTATCATCCAAGATAGGTTATTAAGCACTATTGTAGTGCCAAGTACCACACACCAGTCATCTAATGTTTACCATTAACAAATATTTAAACATTAATGTTTAAAACTGCTGTTGTTTAAACAAAGGACTGTGTTCACGCTTTCTACCACTTAGATATTCACGCACATACCTGTACTTGTGTGCATGCACACACACCTGTTTCAAGGAACAAGAATCCAAATCTAGAACAAGTCTGAAAATACCTGATAATAATAGCAATTATAACCCTTATTTGAATGAAAAGATGGCAGATCTATTATATGTTTAGAACATTTTTAAAATAAAAGCAAGAAGCAATAAACATATCAATGACCAAATAAATGCATAAGAATTGACCAGTAAAGGTCTAAACTGAGTATAAATATTAAAATATCCTCATCAGCATAATTCAGGATAGAAGATTCATTTGTAGTTCTAACTTAGAAAAAATAATGGATTATAATACAAAATATAATTATATACAATTATAATATATAATATAAAAATACAAAACATAAAAAAGGAAGAATTATACTAATTCATCTACCAAAAATAACCAGTCTACATAAATAAGATAGGAGATAAAGGGAAAAGGATAAGTTCTTATTTTATACTGAGTATATAAAACAACAATTTTAAGATTTATAATTAAATACAAATTCTAAAAGTATTTTTATTAAATGAACAAAAGAAAAGGAAAAGGAAGGAAGGAAGGAAGGAAGGAAGGAAGGAAGGAAGGAAGGAAGGAAGGGAGGAAGGGAGGAAGGGAGGAAGGAAGGGAGGCAGGGAGGAAGAAAGGAAGGAAGGAGACAAACAAGGGGGAAAGAGGAAAAAAGGCAAGGAAGAGGAAGAGGCATGTGCCTATTAACATAACATAGACAACATAATTAGTCAAGTGTCATTAAAGAAAAGCAGAAGTACAAAAATAAAACAAGGGATGCAGACATGGTGATGGGCATAAATAATCCCAGCTCCTCAGGAGAAGGAAGAGAAGAAGGAGGGGGGAGGGAGAGGAGGGGAAAGGGAAAGGAGGAGGAGGAAGAGGCAGGCATTACAAGCTTGAAGACAACGTAGTAAGAGAACAGCAAGCCTTAACAAGTTAGTGAAGCAGTTTCAATAATTTGAAAATTAAATTAGAAACTGATGGTAGCCTGTCTTAATGATAGCACTCACCTATTTCGTGTAAGACTTGGGTTTCAATCAGTGATATAAAACTAAAGACAAAACAAAACAGGAGTGTAGAGAAAAATGTGGATGGCATCCTATAATTCCCTCAAAATCCTAAAGCCTAGAAAATGTGGAATGTGCATACTAATGATTCTGTGAACCCTCTTTCCTCCAAGAATGTTGTGAAAATCCTCAGCCTTTACCCATAGAGTCACATACTACTGGAATCCTCAATGCAATTCCAATTCTAATGGGTCGCCCAAATCTCCCTGACTCTTTACAATGATTCGGTCATAGGTGGTCTAATGAGATGCTCTAGGGAGCTCCTCTTTACTGTAATGCAAGCTTTACTATGAAGGCTACCTTCTCACTTCTTCCCTTTGACAGTGTCATGACTGGGTGCAATACTAAAAATTGGGAATATCCTGATACCATCATTTTGCCATCTTATAGTCATAGTAAAGCTACATCAAAAAACAGCCCAGTGGCAGAAGTTCTTAATCATCTCTGTCTATAAATAAACTATCAGACGCTCAGAGTGTGTATAACTTACCTGAGAAGATACAGTAAATAAGTTAGAAATCTGAATGCATTTCTAGATCTACCTCATTTTGAAATTAATATTCTATCACTAACATTTCCTATTGCCTTTATCCAGGTTTACGTTAGCATTAACATCAATGTATTATGTTTATAAAACTGTACTAATCTCAGTCCAATGTTAATTCTACTGTCTCATGGTAGAGTATATTCTTGCTGTTGCTTTTGACCAAGAGTAACACTAACAGCTTTCATCTTTTCTGTTCTGTCCTGGCCTTTGTCCTTGCTCTTTGTATGACTAGCAAAACCTCAGTTAATCCCCTTCTCTGGCAAATTCTTCTTCTTTATGAAAATTCCATTATGTGTTTCCTCTTTTGTCTGTAAACTTGCCTCTTACATCATGAGCTGCTGTATGGCTTTTCTCTTATCCATCGCTAATTCTTGGCTGGCATCTGAGACACTTAAAGGTAATAGAGGACTCCTGTAATATACTGTGGAATTATTGAATGAGTGAATAAATGACTTAATGACTAATGGAAAACCATTGCTACTACGCTAACCACACTGAAATTCCAAAAGGATGAGCTGATACTTTATAGACTTGTCTCTTGAGTCTCTTGATATTTCGCTGAGCTAGGTATTCATTATGAACTTACCTGCTTTCTAGTTCTTATCTTTCTCAAGCTATGTCTTTTCTACAGATGCCTCACAACGAATTAGTTCGCTCCAGTTACTAAGAGAATGACAATGACAATCACTTTAACAAGATCTTTGTTGGCTTAATGATAACCTTTGAGATTCAGTGGGATTTTCTGAGCTCTGTCCATAATTGATCAAATCTCTTGAACTTGTTGGTGCATACACAGCCTTTTACAACATTGCACTGAGGTCTGGTACTTTAGTACCTAATGCGTGTTTACAAATGACCTTGAACTTAATCTAAGCACTTAATAACTCTAAATCTAGACCGCTCAGGAAGACTAAGTGATAAATGTGAAACTAGAACACGTGAATCAGATCAGTAGGCTGATCATTTCAAAAGTTCCCTTTTGTACACATTTTCTTTACTCCTACTCAAGGACTAAGATCCAAATTTTCTTTGGTGGATTCTGACCCAGGAGCTCGGCCTAGTAAACATGTACTTTTCATTGGAATATCTTGACAATAGTGAAATCAACAAGACAGGACTAGCCCTGAGAATAATCAGGCATGATTAGAAGAGACAGGAATTGTCATATTGCTACATTTTGTTGTTTTGTTGTGTATTGTTCTTTGTTATTTCAGACAGGATCTCTCTAAGAAAACCTTGGCTGTCCTGGAACTCCCACTTTAGACCAGTATGACCTCAAACTCACAGAGATTTGCCCACCTCTGCCTCTTAAACTGGCTTTTGCGTTCCACACATTTTATTCTGTATTGGATCAGAAAAGTCATTTCATGCCCAGTCTCATTTACTGCATCATCGTGAAGCCAAAGAAAAGAATTTGTGCTTCAAAATACACATTCTTTTTTATTAATTTACTTCTATGTTTTTACTTATTCACTTGACATCCCCCTCCAGGTCACCCCCGACAATCTTTCTGCCATCTCCCCTTCCTTCTCTCCTCTAAGTGGGCAAGAGACCCCTGAGTATCCCTCCATGTCCAAGGGGGCCAGGTTAATTGACTCTGCTCATTATTCTGTGTAGTTCCTATTCCTTTCAGAGCCTGCAATCCTTCCTCCTATTCTTCCAAAACCTCCATCCACGGTTTAGGTATGGATGGCTGTATCTGTCTGAGTCAGCTGCTGAGTGGAGCCTCTCAGAGGACAACATGTTCCGGTTTGCAGTGCTTACCCATGGAATGGATCTCAGCCAGGCCGGTTTTGGGTGGCCATTCCCTCAGTCTCTGCTCCATCCCCTGAGCTTGCATTTCTTGTAGAAAGGATAAATTTTGAGTTGAAAGTTTTGTGGGCAAGTTATTGTCTCTATCACTCCACTGGAGTTCCTGTCTGGCTGCAGAAGGTGGTCTCTTCAGGTTCCATCGCCCCAATATTGCGACTCACAGCTGAGGTCAACCCCATTGATTCTTGGGCATCTTCCATTATCCCAGGTCTCTGTCTCATCCTGGAGATGCCTTGTATCTTTCTGACCCCCATCAGATGCAGATTTCCATTCATTTTCATGGCCATCTAGCCTTCCTCATGGTCATCCTGTCCTTCCTCACAGTTGATCCTGAACTCTCCATTCCCATCCTCATTTCTCTCCCTCCCATGATTATATTATTTTATTCCCCCTTCTAAGTGAGATCCAAGCTTCCTTAATTGGGCCTTCCTGTTTAGCTTCTTTGGGTCTCTTGAGTGTACCACAAAGCCTGTATTTTATGGCTAATACCTACTTATAAATGAGTACATACCATGCATGTCATTTTGGGACTGTGTTACCTCACTCAGGATGATATTCTCAAGTTCCATTCATTTGCCTGTAAAATCCATGATGTCTTTCTTTTTAATAGCTGAATAGTATTCCATTGTGTAGACATACATGGGGCAGTGGTTTGTGCAAGCAACTTGGTCCAGGTGGGTAGTAATTTCTGCCTGCATGGGATAGAAGGTGTTCTACCATGCCTCCTGGTTCTCTGGCTCCTGTTTCAGTCACAACCTCCCAGAGGCCCTCCGCAGGAGACAGGTATGATATTGGTCATACATTAGTAGCACCAAGCCTTCTTACATGCAAATAAAGATTCCCCAAGCTCACAGCCCAAACCAATGAGAAATACCTACTGTACCCTTAAAACTGTATATAAATCCTATCCTGGGAATTAAAGATCTACTCCATTGTCTGAGCCTTTTGTTCTAAGAACTGTAACACTTGGGAAGAGGTCTACTCTCCTGAAATTCAGCCTGAAACTCCTCCACACTCCTCACTGGCTAGTGAGAGGCCTGGAAGACACAGCAGAGAAGGAGGTGAAGACACAGTGGAAGTGACCCAGTGGAAGCAACTTCTCCCCTCCCATGCTCACTTCCTTTGCCAGAGCTCTCGGACCAGGCTGGGCCAGAGATCTCCGTGGAAAGCCTCTGACACACAGGCCCACAGACATACCACATTTTCTGTATTCATTCTTCAGTTGAGAGGCATAGAAGTTGTTTCCAGTTTCTGGCTATTAAGCATAAAGCTGCTCTGAACATAGTTGAGAAAGTGTCTTTGTGGGATGTTAGAGCAACTTTTGGGTATACGCCTAGGAGTACTATAGCTGGATCCTGAGTTAGAACTATTTCCAGTTTTCTGAGAAACCACTAAATTGATTTCCAAAAAGTTGGCACTCCCACAAGCAATGAAGAAGTGTAACCCTTGCTCCATATCCTCACCAGCCTGTGCTATCTCTTGAGTTTTTTATCTTCACCATTCTGATGAGTACAAGATGGAACCTCAGAGTTGTTTTCATTTGCTTTTCCCTAAAGGCTTTGAACATTTCTTCAAATCCTTCTCAGCCTTTTGAGATGCCTCTGTTGAGAATTCTCTGTTTAGCTCTGCCCTCTGTTTTTTAATTGGGTTATTTGCGTTGTTGGGTTGTCGGTGTCTAATTTTTTGAGTTCTTCGTAAATTTTGGATATTCACCCCTTGTTGTACGCAGGGTTAGTGAAGATCCTTTCCCAATCTGTAGGCTGCCTTTTTTGTCCTATTGACAGTATCCTTTGCTTACAGAAGCTTTGCAATGTCATGAGGTCCCATTTATCAACTGTTGATCTTAGAGCCTGAGCCCTCGGTGTTCTGTTCAGGAAATTGCCTCCTGTACCAATGCATTCAAGTGTTATTTTCCCACTTTCTCTTCTATGAGATTTAGTGAGGGTACATATTCTTCTACAACCTTCTGAGGTCACCTCAAAAGCAATATTACACAGGACTTCACTTTACAATATAAAAAATAAAGCAGAATATTTGAAAGGGATCATGTTTTCTATATCCCATGCCAGAAAATGGGTGAGAGGTCAAAAAACTATATCTAATATGCCATCTATGTGTTTTTAAA
This sequence comes from Montemys delectorum, assembly GCA_019843815.1. Classification (NCBI taxonomy): domain Eukaryota; kingdom Metazoa; phylum Chordata; class Mammalia; order Rodentia; family Muridae; genus Montemys; species Montemys delectorum. The sequence continues at coordinate 38,906 of JADRCD010178674.1, forward strand.
TGAATATTGATTGACAATACAGAATTACTCACTTGTTTCTTCCTTACACACACACACACACACACACACACACACACACACATATATATATATATATATATATATATATATATATATATATATAGTCTCAATCTGCAAGGAGAGGGTTGAGTACTTGCAAAGACCAGGAGACACTTCAACTCTAAATATTTACAATTTTGCTCTTTAAGAAAAACCTTGCACCTCATTGCTCTACATAACATCCAATATACAGTTTTATGGGGGTGCTCCTTCACAGTGAAGAAACATTCTAGAAATTGTACAAGAGTTATGTTTGACATGATTAAAACTTAATGAAAACATTTGACTAGTGTTAAGGGACAATTCCAGGAGTGCAGAGAGCATAAGCAGGACATACACATCTATTGAATTACCCAAAATGGAAATCTGCCTTTAAAATGCCAAGGGGCCTCCTTTTCTTCATTAGAAAATAGCCACTGATACATGGAGAGCATGGATTCCTCACAGCAGCAACAGCATTCTAATTGCAGACTGTGAAGAGTTCTAATTTAAACAAAATTAATGAAGAGTCAGGCCAGCCTCCTCCAACATCACAATTCCTGTGAACACTTAGCTTTCATGAGTCATTTTCCTCCCTGAATAACTCAGCATAAACAGTGACTTCCAAACTAATAGCAACATCGCAGTCATCAAGATTTCTTTATTATGCCTTGCATCATGTTCCAGGGTAGAGCACACAGAGCTGGCTCATCTTCTGCCATCAACTAATGCTGCTAAATGTCAGGCATTTAATAAAGTTAAAGGGCAAAAAAGTTTTAAACAATTTATTCTGCCGAGCAATCAGTCTTTGAGAAGGCTCAGGAAAACTCATTGCTTTATTGACTAGATCAGAGCGGAAATGTTTCTTATCAGGTTCTAAAATGGCTTTAGAGATCACTTGTATATATGCATTCTGTATTTATTTGTACATAGCATGTTTAGAGGAATATTCATTAAATGTAATCGTATGCATGCTCTTGTCCATATCAACTGTGAACTTTATTTACTAACAAATAGTGTTGTAAATCCAGGTGTTTGCAAACCAGGGAACAGTTCCTACAAAAAAAATGTTGGTATGTCACAGTTATTCAAATAACAAATATTCTTTACATCAGCCAGTGGAGTAGGGAAGAGCAAAGCCATGCTAATTCTGCACAATGAGAAGAATACTGGGCTCCCAGCAATCTTTTCAGTGTCCATAAGAGAAGACAACCTGTCCCCAGCCTCCCATCTTCCAACATTTGATTTAGTGAGGGAAAAAATAAATAAATGTTCTTCCTCATTACTAGGAGGGAAAGATTTCTTAGAAATCAAGGAAGATAGACTAATTTAGAAGGCCTTGCCAAGTTGCCATTCTAAGATGTATTTAGAGGAAACTAGCATAGGAATATAAAGTTACATTTCAAAACATAAAGAGCCCTCCTTGTTTTCAGTACTTGTTGTCATGTGTAAGTCTCTATTATCTTAAAATGGATATTCTAAAGAGAAAGGCTTATTTTAATAAACTACATGTTGTGAACTGAGCACCCTTCTACTCCTGGAGCAATTTCAGAGGAGAAAGAACATGTATATGTGGAGTTATTTTTAAAGCCTCTAGAGCAAGCTGCCATGAGCCTGAGAAATTGTTTCTTCTGATCCCTTGGGTTTTAATGACTAGCTAGCAGCATTCAATTACACCATGATCATTAACAAGAAACCTAATTGCTACTCACAGGCAGGTAAACAACTCATATTGACATCAGAAAGTGTGTGGAGGGTCATTTTATGGCATCAAGTGAAATACAGGCTTTCACAAGGGGACAAAAGGATAGCATAGTATTTACAAAACTCTACTGCCCCCTCCTCTTCACATTCATTGGAATATAGGAATAGCTGTACACAATGGGTTGTGAACTATGTTATCTCATATCTTTAAGCACATTGAAAATAAAACTATTAAATAAGTTTCAAGCCTCATTCTGTAGGTATTGCATGCAACAGAATTCAGTTCTAAAATATTAACTATAGCTAGCAATTTACCTTTTAACCAACAGTAATTAGAAAAGTTGGCCTATATTAACTATTCACTAAATTGAATTATTATATATTTACATATTATGAGTATTAAAACATAGAAAATATAAAAGTATATCTAAAAATGTGAATTAAAAAGTTACAATTCTGTTTTCCTTCAATATGATTCCAAATCCTTTTTTCCAACATAATATTTTTATTAATTATTTGGGAATTTTACATCATATCCCGTGATCATACTCACTTCCCAGTCTTCCCAAATCCACCCGCTGCCCTTGTCACCTCCACCACTCCTCCTAAAAATAAAAGTACAATTTGTATTGCCTACATATTCAATGGGATGTATTTGAACTCCCAGTGGCCAGACCCTTAAAGAAAACTGAGTCGTTCCCTACCTATACCTTAACCAGAAGCCATCAGTTGTAGAGAACTATACTTCAGCATCCTTATCACAATTTTTAAGAGTTCTCCTTATGGCTTCCCATCTAGGCTGTTAACTTTTGTTAAAAATGTTCCATGTTTGTTCCTTTGACTTGGATGTGACTCATCTTCACCCCTGCAGTTTCACAGGGTGATTCTGAATCCCCCTTATCACTTTATCAGCTAGATCCTACTAACACACACACCTACACACAGAGTCCACAGTTTCCAGAGTCTATGTTTTCTACTCTATGCAGGAGAGTTATAACTGTGAATTTTTAATTTGTAAAGACAATCTTGCTAATAATCATTAAAAACTCTAGTAATATGGAAAAGAGAACAATTTTTGCAAACACTTATTTTATTCATACATTACCCCTGTAATGTCAGTGATCCTGGGCTGTCAAGATAGACGTATCCAGAAGTTCACTAATTAAAACGACTATGGCATTTTTTGAATTGTAATATTCAAAATTGAGCCTTGATGAAGGAAAAAGTAAAATTCATGTCTGTTTCTAATGTCAACATCATGAGTTAGAAAAAAACAAAGTACTATCTAAGATAATTTCCAGAATAATCCTGACATTAAAGTGCTCTAATGAAAACAATAGTATCCAGGTAGTCCCCAGCCCCACTCAGATGGGACCCTTTTGATTTGTTCTCAATATTGTATATACTTGCCCAGCATGAAGGGAGTAGGCCAGCTGGCATTTACCCTAAACATCATGTTGTCTCAAAAGTCCCCAGCTCCCCTACCTCACAAGTTCTCTCTCTCAGTATTTAACATCCCCACAGTTAAGACAACACATAATAATCATGTTCCTTCTAAGGCCTGCCACTTTGCAAATTCATATTCTCTTGTTTTCCTCTTTAGAGACAGAACAGCTGGTTGTCATCTTCCAAATGCTGTAACAATCTCTCACATATTTGAAGATAGTAATTAAGTCATCCTCTCAGCCTTCTCTCTTTGAGAAACTCAGATTCATTTTTAACACAAATTATCAAAAGACTGCCAAACCCATGAATGTGAAAATTGGTATTGCATAGGCTTTCCCTGTACCCGACTCTTGTTTTGGTAAATATTCTTTCCAGAAACACACGGCCTTGAGGAATTCCGGGCCCCTAGCCATATTGCCAATGAGTTCCTGTTCTGTATTAACCTCTGACAAAAGCTTTGAAACTAATATGTAGACACAGGTGCCTCTTTCCTCCCAGCTACCCTTCCATCTCCAACTCTAGCCCCTTTTATTCTAAATGGAGAAAAGATCATGAGCTGTAGGCTCATTGGCAGCCTTGAGTGCAGCTCCAAGCATTACTTAGACAGTTTGAATTGCATATACCATCCTTAGATGGGTGAGTGTTAGTATAGTCATAAAGAATTGTGAACTGAGCAAAGGTTTGAGTCAAGCCATTATCAGCATAAAAAATCACTCATTGCATAGAAATGAGGAGTAAAATATCCAAATTCACTATTTGTGTGATCTTAGACAAGGCTTTTAAGCTCGTCTTGTCTTCTCCTAACAATAACCACTTGGGATGCATGAAGGAACTATTGAAAGTTTGCTGTCCATTGGCTTGGTTAACAAAAATGTTCTCTGTATCCAGATGGTATGTCTATCCCTTAGTACTGAGATTCCCCCATGGAAGTACAATAAATTAGTGACTCTGTTCTCCACCCATATTGCCCTTTAAAAAGAACTTTCTAGAGTTTTTACACGTAAGAAAAGTGGCTACATCACTGAGTACTCCAAGTGTGATGTCAAACTTACAAGGACAATGTTTTCAGGTAGGATTATCCCAAGATCACAGCTTGCTCACATAACTCCGATTTCATCTCTAATGTGAGGCATAAACATGTTTATTTAGAGACAAATACCTCACACAGAATGAGCCTGCATGGTTTATAGCAGAGGAATTTTCTCTGAAATATAAACCTATATATTTTGCCTTACATTATTTCACATGCATAAGAGAGGATAACTCTAGCCTTGGGAAGGTTTGACATGCCAATTTATCTGCAATATATATCTGGAATATTAATGCATCAACCTTTTACTTCATTCTGCTTTAAATAAAGAATGGCAATTATTCTTCCCTTGGAAAAAAATATTTCAAATATGAAAACTTAAAAATCATTTAAATTTTTTTCACCTATAACTACAAATTGACTGTTCATATTCTTGCTCTTGTCCCTCTCCATTCTCTTGGTTCCACCCTCCCTCCCATAAATAAGCCAAAGATTGAAAGAAGGAAGGTTCCACTCCACCTTGGTTATGGTTTGAATGTGAAAAGTCCTCTAAAGGTTTGTGTGTTTGAACACTTGGTCTCCTGCTGGTGGTGATATTTTGGAAGGTTATGGAAGCTCCAGTAAGTAGAGACTTGCTGGAGGAAACTGGGTCACTGGGGCCGGACCTTAAGGTTTTTATAATCTGGACTCACTTTCATGTCTCTCTCTGTCACATGACTTCCAAAGCAATATGAAAGCTTGGCCTCTTGCTCTGGCTACTCTGCTTTCCCAACCATGGTAGACTGTATCCTTGTGGACTTCACAATCAAAACAAACCCTTTTTTTCTTTCAATTGCTTCTTGTCTGGTATTTGATCACAGTAAAGAAAAACATAACTAATAGAAACTGTCATGAACCTCATAGCAAAGAATTCGTTGAGAAATCTTTTGCTACCCAACCCACCTCGTTTTCATGCCGGGCTTTTAGCACTTCATGATTCTGTACTTTATCTATTTCTTATTATCAATATATAAGGACTGATGCTTTGCCTAGATTGATTACTTCACTTTAATGCAGACCTGTAAAGAAGTGTATGAGGCAGGGGAGGTGGATGGTCTCATAAAGAAAACAGTTGTTTCTATCAAAAAAAGAGAAAAGCATAATTAAACAGACAGACTAAATGACCCAATCAACTCCCAGAATATACATGTTTGCATCTGATCTGGCCTTAAATGTCAGTTAATGAAAATGAACACTTGCCTAAGCGTATGTCTTTTTGTGTTTACAGTGCTACCACCAACTTCCTGACTATCCAAAACTGAGAGAGGAGAGTCGAGTGGGGGCAGAGAAAGAATGATTTTGTGAAGTACAGATATATAGAGTAATTACATACATTTTGATCTTCCCCTCTTCTCTCATGGCAATCTTGACCTTCTAGAGTGACTTATTTTTATTTTATTATCATTTTGAAAAAAAAAACTTTCCAGTGACACAGAAACAAGTCATATTTTGCTTATGAGATTCTACTCTACAGTAAACACAGTAGGCCATCAACACAGTAGTGAACTACTATGCAAATAAATATTGAAATATATAAAGATGTTTATGTGAATGAATGTATCAGCAGAATTTTCCCCTTAGTATTTGAGTAGTTTTGTTGTACTTGTATTGCAATTGGTAACAATTCTTATTATATGCAGAAGTATAAATAGAGAGGCTGTCTATTTTCATTTGATCAATGGTTCAACCTTCCAACTACTGTTATATTTTCTTCTGTAGAACTCTGACCTGTGTCTTTCTATTTTGGCACCCACAGGAATGTATGGAGGAGGCAGATTACTAGGAACCCGTCTGATAAGTAGCTAAGATGACTAGACAGAAAAAGTTTAGGATTTTACTGATGATTCTCAAGCCAGCAATGACAAAAAAAATAGCATCAGGTTTGTTAAAGTAGCTTTTTCTCCAGCCCTTTTCTAAGTTATAATTAGACCTCTTGATTTTTATAAACAATGGTGGTTTTATTTCTATTGTGTGAAGGCTCTCTCTCTCTCTCTTTCTCTGAGTGTGTGTATATGTATGTATACATATATATTATATATATTTATATATATACATATTTATATATATTTTATATATATAAAAGTTACCTGTAATTCAACTCTGATTTCAAAGGCTCCAGGAACAAGTAAAACTAGCTCCAAAACTTTCCTTGTTAAACATAGTCAACTGGCAAACAAAAATACACAAATTTGATGTCTCAATCATAGCTTTCATAATTATAGATATATATTCATTCATACTATTTTACGCCATAAACCTCATACTTAAAATACATTATATCTACATTGGCCATTAGTGAAGAGATGCTCATATATTGTCCAAAAAATTCTTTGAGTAATATTATTTGAGCCTCAGTCCACATAGCTTTAATTTTCTGATACATAATGTACCTTGCATCTCACGAAATAGTTGAAACACTACAGGTAAAGAGGAAATGGAAAGCCACACAGGCCTCAAGCTTTAAACAACTTGAGGTTCATAGCTTGATAGAATAATAGACTAGCCCTTTGGGGTGAGGGATGTGGGATACTAGAATAAATAGATAGATTTTAGATAGTAGATAGACAGGTAGATAGATAGACAGATAGATAGATAGATAGATAGATAGATAGATAGATAGATAGATAGATAGATA
>JADRCD010178675.1:0-7500 GCA_019843815.1 Montemys delectorum
GGATTTTACCTCCATTGTAGCTAAGCTGAGAGTTAATAGTTCTGCTGCACCAAGAAATGAATTGTAGGCACGATTTTTGGATACAGACTTCCTGCTATGGTCAAAGCTATTTGACTTGAGTGAGTGACTTTATTCTCAGCCCACTGAGAACAGGTTACATTCATTTAAGAAATGGTGTAGGTATTAAGATGGTCTATCCATAAAGTCATTCACCAACTGTTTCAATGAACAATGGTTCTGCTGGAAGGGTGGCACAGACATTAGGTGTGGGTAAGAATTTGGTTCATTAGCTGTGATAATTTGGAAAAGCATTCATCTCAGAGAAAGAGTAACTTATGAAATCCCCTTCTTCAAACTTGATACAAGAGTTACAAATGTCAAGCACAGCATTCAGTCTCACTCTTTGTTGTTCTCTTACAAGCAACCTCCCTAGTTAATCGTCTATGTTTCTTTTGGGTATATAAATACTTTTGAAATATATAAGCTGTTCTGAAAACCATAGTATAGTGTAAAGACATGAAATAAACAATACTACTAATAGAGAGTCTGAGATAGGAGAAGCAAGATTTCAAGACCCTTATATTGTATACAGCCAGACACTGTCACAAACAAACAAGCTGACAGTGTATATAGATTGTACAATGTTTGGACCTATTTCTCCAATTACCAAATTAGAGAGACCATTGGATGACAATCAACAAATTTCTAATTCCTCATATTATTGGATTTCAATTGATTAGGATGTGTTGGTAATATTAATTTTCATATTAATATATTAAGAAAAAGTAATTGTTACTTCCTGTTGTTTTTGTTGTAAGAGGTGGAATTAGGTTTGTGTGGATTTGTTGAAAGATTACCTTCTTGCTTCTTCTAGGGTGTAGTTTTCCTCCTTATGTTGATGTTTTCCATCTATTATCCTTTGTAGGGCTGGATTTGTGGAATGATATTGTATAAATTTTGTTTTGTCATGAATTATCTTTTTTTCTTCATCTATGGTAATTAAGAGTTTTGCTGGGTATAGTAGCCTGGGCTGGCATTTGTGTTCTTGTAGGGTCTGAATGACATCTGCCCAGGATCTTCTAGCTTTCATAGTCTCTGGTGAGAAGTCTGGTGTAATTCTGTTAGGCCTGCCTTTATATGTTACTTGACCTTTTTTCCTTATTGCTTTTAAAATTCTTTCTTTGTTTAGTGCATTTGATGTTTTTATTATTATGTGATGGGAGGAATTTCTTTTCTGGTCCAGTCTATTTGGAGTTCTGTAGGCTTCTTGTATGTTCATGGGCATCTTTTTCTCTAGGTTAGAGAAGTTTTCTTCTATAATTTTGTTGAAGATATTTATTGGCCCATTACTTTGGGAATCTTTACTCTCTTCTATACCTATTATCCTTAGGTTTGGCCTTCTCATTGCATCCTGGATTTCCTGGATGTTTTGGGTTAGGAGCTTTTTGCTTTTTGCATTTTCTTTGACTGTTGTGTCAATGTTTTCTATGATGTCTTCTGCCCCTGAGATTCTCTCTTGTATTCTGTTGGTGATGTTTGCATCTATGACTCCTGATTTCTTTCCTAGGTTTTGTATTTCCAGGGTTGTCTCTCTTTTTGTTTTCTTTATCCTTTCTATTTCCATTTTTAGATTCTGGATGATTTTGCTCATTTCCTTCACCTGTTTGATTGTGTTTTCCTGAAGATCTTTAAGGAATTTTTGTGTTTCCTCTTGAAGTTTTTCTAGCTGTTTACTTGTGTTCTCTTGTATTTCTTTGAGGGTGCTATTTATGTCTTTCTTAAAGTCCTATATCATCACCATGAGAAGTGATTTTTATATCTGAATCTTGCTTTTCCAGTGTAATAGTGTGTCCAGGACTTGCTATGGTGGGAGAATTGGGTTCTGATGATGCCAAGTGACCTTGGTTTGTGTTGTTTATTTTCTTATGCTTGCCTCCCACCATCTGGTTGTCTTTAGTGCTACCTGCCCTTGCTAAATCTGACTGGAGCCTGTCCTTCCTATGATCCTGGTTGTGTGGGAACTCCTCAGAGTCAAGCTGTGTCTGTGATCCTGTGATTCTGCGATCCTGTGATCCTGGGCTTGTTAGATCACCTGAGAGTGGGGCTTCCTCTGCGTGTTGTGGGACTGGCTGCAGAGCTTGCGCCCAAGGTCTGCTCAGGACACCAACCCAGACAGACCAGAAGGAACGTGAGTCACTGGGCTGGCGCAATTCCTGTGTGCCTGGTCCTGCTGATCCCAGTTACTCCCAGTGTTGGGACAGATGTTGGTTCCTCCTCACCTCTGATCCTGGGTGTGTCAGAGCGCCTGGGAGTGGAGCTTCCTCTGGGTGTTTTGGGACTGGCTGTGGAGCTTGTGCCCAAGGTCTGCTCAGGACACCAGCCCAGACAGACCGGAAGGAACCCGAGTCACTGGGCTGGCAGAGTTCCTGTCTGCACTTGCTACTTTTGCATAGGACTCAGGGTTCAGTTCCCAGGCTTACATGACAACTCACACCCAACTCATTTTCCAAAGGATCTGGTGCCTTCTTTTGCCTCTGAAGGCACCAGGTCCATATGCAAACTATCTATCCATCCATCCACACATATAAACATATATAATATCTTTTCTGAAAAGATTAAAAGCAGAAAAGAACAAATATTGTTGAGTTAACATCATTCATGTCCAGGAACATTCTTATATCAGCTCTACACGCCCCCTAAGACCTCAAAGGCTAACATACCCAGTGTGCTGTTAATCACTTTATTAATAGTTGTCAGTTAAGGCTTCATCCAATATAACCTTCCATTACACAGCCTCTTATTCATTCTCTCTGCCCTTGCAACAAGTCCCTTGAATTTGAATAGAAACTTTTACATGTTATGCCATTTTCCCACATATTGATGCCATTATTTTTCACTCACACTGAACTGGGAGTGTTTTCAGGACTGAGTTGGTTTTCTGTATTTTTCCTAAGGTCTAAGGTAGCGTTTAATATTGGAGTTAAATGCTAAGTAAAGTTAAATACTAAGTTAGATCTGTTCTGGATCTTCTTGTTGTTATTTGTTTTTATTTGTTGCCATCACTATTTTGAAGTATTTGTTCCATTCATGAGTATCACATAATCCCCTAAAATTATGTTGCCTGAAACTCCACCTATCCATCCATCCATCCATCCATCCATCCATCCATCCATCCATTTATTTTTGGAGACAAGGTATAGCTGTGTAGTTCTGTCTGTCCAGGAACTCTTTATGTAGACCAAGCAGGTTGCCGAAAACATAAACAGTTGCTGAAGGTCATTTAAATTTTGGGAGTCTTTGAGCAGATTCCTGTCAGGGTGTTTTGATTACAGTTTGTGGGAACAAATTGTTTGAATCCTTGCCAGTGTTTTAATAATGAACCAGTTTTGGACTTAACACATTAAATTTGATCTTAGGTATTTTGTGCCACTTCCTTTGCTTTATGTTTTTCTTCAGCTCATAGAACAGCATTGTACATAGGAAAGAACACACACAATAGATGCTTTAAAAACAATCTTCATTTTTAGAAGGAGTTGGGACTTGAGTGAGGAGATTTGCAGAGATTATCATTTCTAGTGAAGAAAGAGAAAACATTCTACCGTACAATTAGACCAGAAGGGCGGAGGATGTGATTCTGATGGTAGAGTCCTTGCCTCGTCTGAATAGAGGTCAGGATTATCCCAGGACCACCTAAACTCAGCACAGTGGTGTGTGCCAGTACTTTCAGTGCTTGGTTTTGACAATCTCTAAGAGTCTCCTTGACTATCAGAGCTCACAGTTTTAATCATCCTTCACCTACAGGACAATTTTTCCAACAAATAAATTATCCAGTCTAAAATATCATTTGAGCCAGGCTTAGTAAATCTCCATCAAAAGTCACACAACTAATGGTGAGCCTTCACCCCATGTTTGTTGGTTTGTGTCTTTAATGGTTTGTTTTTTGTCAGTTTCATTTATGTCTATAATGTCTTTGTGTCTTTTTCACACACACACACACACACACACACACACACACACCCGCTTACCTATCTGGTTCCTGTGGAGCCTCTTCTTCCCAACAACCCCTTCTCATTCCCATGTCCTTTGTTTTTCCATCTCTGGCTGCTTTTGTTGTCGTCTTTTTGTAACCCATTGATACGTTAGGATTGCATGCAGCACGGGTGAACATTTATTGGATCACTGTGGTTATACCACTGGGATGTGGGGAATGACTCCTTCTCTCCTAGCAACCCCTCCCCCATCTGTGCTGGAATGTCAGAGGGTAACATTCATGAGTGCAGCAGCAATGCTGTGTCCAGAAGACAGCCTTTTACAGCTCGTCTCTCCATCCTCTGGTCCTATACGTTCTTTCCCCACTCTTCTGCAGTTTTCTTCTCACCGGTCACTTTTTCTGGGCACTTGCCCAGGTATGAGTCTGCAGTGGCTGTCACCCACTGTGAAGAGAAGCATCTCTGATTGAACAGTACTCCCTGGGCTAACACTATGCTTCTGGACTTGCAGTCCTATGTTCTCTCCACACCAGAAATGATGGGGCCTTGCTTCTCCCTCTGTGTTTTACTCACCGTTGTCCTCAGGTCTCACATTTGGATGGTTTTCTTACAAATGAGTTATCTGACAGCTGTAAATAGTAAGGCAAATTAGAATGCATTGCTTGAGTAAACACTGAGTCTCTTTCTAAAAGGAGTAATATAAAAGAACTTTCAATGGAGTTATATTCCTATAAGTGACATATTTGTGTAGATAACCTCTTAAGGCATATCACTTTACTCTTGTTCACTTGGAATTTGGGTTTTTAGGGCATTTTCACGCACACAGACAGACACACACACACACACACACCCACACACATATACACACTGAGTGCCCACAAAAACTTTTGTAGTTAGAAACAATGCAACTGACGACATGTTTCTCTCACAAGTTAGTAAGTGAAGTTTGGGGGAACATTTTATTATGCTCAGGTAGGTATTAGAATTATTTTGAGATAGACTTTAGGTAAAATTTCATCTGTAGCTGGGCGGTGGGTGGGTGTGTGGGCTCTTGGGGAGTGGGGTAATTCAACGTGTAAAAAAGGTGTTTAGAGAGCTAGTGGTGCAAACTGGACGGGAAAGCAGCAGTAGATTGGACTCAGAGCACAGGCACTAAGTGTTGGGCCTTAGTTACGGTTTCTAAGGCTGCAGTGAAACACCATGACCAAAAAGCAAGTTGGGGAGGAAAGGGCTTATTTGTATTTGGTTTACGCTTCCAGATCATAGACACCATTGGAGGAAGTCAGGACAGGAATTCAAGCAGGGCAGGAACCTGGAGGCAGGAGCTGATGCAGAGGCCATGGAGGAGTGCAGCTTACTGGCTTGTTCAGCTTACTTTTATTGTTGTTTGCTTTTTTCGAGACAGAGTTTCTCTGTGTAGCCCTGGCTGTCCTGGAACTCACTCTGTAGACCAGGCTGGTCTCGAACTCAGAAATCCACCTGCCTCTGCCTCCCAAGTGCTGGGATTAAAGGCGTGCACCACCATCGCCTGGCCTCAGGTTACTTTCTTACAGAACCCAGATCACCAGCCCTGGGATGGTACCACCCACAATGGGCAGGACTCTCTCCCACTGATTACTAATTAAGAAAATGCCTCACAGCTGGATCTCATGGAGGCATTTGCTCAACTGAGGCTTCTCTCTCTGTGACGTCTCTAGCTTATGTCAAGATGACACACAAAACCAGTCAGAGAAGTGGTCTGAAAACTGGATTCCAAGGTGCTCAGTCTAGACACTGGATGATGAGGAACTAGGCAAGGGCTGTGTCCTAGAACCCAGTAATGGAGGGATTTCAAGGAGAGCCAGGGAGCAGCAGAGTTAAATATTGCTGGTAGGTCAGGCCTGATAGGGACTAGTATCGAACCACATGTGTAGTATACAATTGCGGTGAAGTAGTTGTATACTGGGATTTGGCTTATATATAATTTCATGTAATAGGCTGTCTTCAACTGTGATTGCAGGGAATTCCTTTTTTAAAGTGTGTGTTTTAGTAGTGCTAAGTATGTTCATAAGGTTGTGAAGCAGATCTCTAGAACTTCTTTGTGTTACAAAAATCTTAAGCTCCATGCCCCTTCAAATATTCAGCAGTCACTAGCTTCTGCCGAGTGCCATTCTGCTCTGTTTCTGTTTGATTCCTTACGACACTACTTCCAAGGAGAGTCATACAGTACAGTCTTCTGGGACTGGCTTATTCGCATTTAGCCTCAAGATTGGTTCATGTGGTATGCTTTGTGGGGGGGGGGGGGGAAAATTTTCTTCTTTCAAAAGCTGAGTAGTTACCTCATGTTTTTATATAGCACTCTAGGGTAACATGTTCCTTACAAGAAATTAGAATCTCTTATCTAATTGTTTTCTCTAGGCTTCAAAGTCAGAACCTGTTGTGTGTTATTCACAGCTTTCAGAAAATGTAGACTGCTAATGCTGTGTAAAAAATAGAAGACAGAGGACATTACTTTGTTTGGAAGTATATTGGAAATTTGGAAGAGATGATGTTTGAAGTGGCTCTGTGGGAGTAGAAATTTCTTAGGCTGAGAAAGGGCATTCTAATTGAATATAGACATTCTAGGTAGAGAGAAGATCATCTCTGATGTGCATGCTTTCATGACAGTACCTTGCGATACAGGGACTGGAGGAGAGAGAGAGAGAGAGAGAGAGAGAGAGAGCAAGAGAGAACGAGAGTGAGAGCAAGCAAGAAAGAGCGAGAGTGAGTGAGAGAGAGGGAGAGAGAAGGGGAGGGAGAGAGAGAAAGAATGAGAATGAATATGAATGAATGAATGAATTGTGTTGGGAGAAGAGCATGTACCCAGTGCAAGAAATAAGCTTTTCTTCTTAGGTACCTGTCAGCAACAGAGGTGGGAAATGGAAGAGAATGATGGGCTCAGTTTCTTTTTGTGTGTGTTTGGTCTCTTTCTCACAAAGCTAGACATCTGGAAAGAGGGAATCTCAACTTGAGAAATTATGTCCACCTGTGGGGCATTTTATTGATTAATGATTGATCTAGGGGAGCTTACATACTATGGGAAGTGCCACCTCTGGGCAGCTGGTCCTAGACTGTATGAAAAACAGGCTGAGCAAGACAGTGAACAATACCCTTTCATGGCCTCTGCTTCAGCGCTTGCTTCCAGCTTCCTGCCTTGGCCTCCCTCAGTGCACTGTGTAAGCCAAATAAATAAACCCTTTCCTCCCAAGCTGCTTTGGTCAGGGTTTGTGTAGGGAGAGGGGCACAGGTCCAAGGTGTGGCACTCAAATGAACGCTGAACGTGTGACGGTCCTCGGCTAAAGCAGTGTTAAAGGACTGTTCAGGACATTGCTGAGGTCTTATGTTGACCAGTTGATTGGAAGAACTTCTCAAGACTTTGAGAGACTAGGAAGTATTTCAGTTATTGTTCTAGTAGTTGTGAAGAGACACCCTAACCAAGGCATCATATAAGAGCGTTTAAAAGGGTTAGTCCATGACCATCATGGTGGGAAGC
>JADRCD010178675.1:12500-14066 GCA_019843815.1 Montemys delectorum
AGGCACTTGCTGTGTGATAAAAGGTGATGTAAAGTAAATAAGGTCTGTGCCATTATGGACCTTGGTCTTGTGAGGGGTAAACATGAATCATAAGTAAGCCTGGCATGGTGGGACACACCTTTAATCCCAGCACTTGGGAGGCAGAGGCAGGTGGATCTCTGTGAGTTCCACCACAGCCAGAGGTACCTAATGAGCCCCTGTCTCAAAAATCAAACAAACAAAAAACTATGAACAAATGTCCAGTTACATTTGTGATTAAATGCTATCCCTCGAGGGAGTACTTGGTAAGAATACGTTTTTGGATGAAATTTGGCCTGATTTAGAGAGTTTTCTCTGAAATAAGTATGTATAGGAATCAAGTAGGCCGAAGCAGGCAAAGGTGAGTTAGGATATGTAGTATACAGCAGCACTACGCCCGGTTCTGCAGGAAACAGCCTTAGCCTTCTCCCCATGAAACAGTTTATTCCTGCCCAGGACATCTGGGGCTTTAGCTGGAACACTTAAAACTGAAGGTAATGGCTAGAGTCTGGGATCTGGACCTTCTTTCCCTGGCTTTCGAGGCTTGGCTCTGGTAGCGCCCAAATAAATCTGTTGGACAGAGTGCATCTAGGTGGCTGGACTTCTTCAGTACATAGTATCTGGGTGATAAAAGAGTCCAGGACACTATTTCAAAGAGCCAGGAGGCAATATTCCCTTTTCATGGCTTAGGCTTAGACATCAACCTGGGCACACAAAGCCCTACTTACTTGAGGGCCAAAGGAAGTAAGGTTTTTGATTATGAGAGTAGCAAAGTGGTAATTCAGAAGTATTACTATGTTGTGCCTCTCAGGAAGCTAGTAGATCTTAGAGAAACAAGAGTACAGAAAGCTGGAGAGGGAGACAGAAGATAGGTCACCCACATGGCCTTGGTGAACATTTAAAAACTGCTTTTAAGGACATTAAGTATTCTGAGGTTAGCATTAGATTTTTGCTTTTTAAGGTCAGTGTGGAGGGCTGTCTGAGGTGGCCTCTTTCTCCACCCCACCCCTACTAGTTAGGAAGCATGTAAAACAATCCAGGAGTAAAGTGGGTTAGGAGGTGGCTGTGGAGACAGAAGTGCACAGAGTTAAGAGGAGTGAAGGAATTTAGGCAGAATGATGAGCTCTTGAGGCATAAGAAAAAGTGTTAAGTATGCTCTCCTGGTTTCTGATTTACTCCCCCAACAAATGGGCAATTTGCAAGCATGAAAGACAGGAGAAGTGGACTGGAATAAGGAGAAGCACATGGCCTTGGTTTTGGAACACATATTGAATTGGAAAAGATATTAAAGAAGACTCTATTTGTGAGCCTGTAGGTCAGAAGAGAGATGTATGCTGAGATAGAAATTTATGGATCATCTGAGGCTAGTGAGATAGCTCAGATGTTCAAGAGTACGTGCTGCCTTGCAGAGGACCAGAGTTTAGTTCCTACTACCAACGTTGGGAATGCTATGACAGCCTGTTAACTTCAGGGGAATCCAGTGTTCTTTTGTGCCGTCATTGGGCACCCACATGTACATAATACACACACACAGACACACACACACAC